>JAODAL010024574.1:0-60315 GCA_025379985.1 Phyllomedusa bahiana | reverse complement strand
TTTGACTTTAATGGTCATCCCCCGATTTAATCATTATCGACTATCGGATATCTTTTGGGGTTTAATTCCCGATATGGGATTTCGACCCAAATGACGATGTAAACGAAACCCTCATCACTATTTAAAAGGGATCGGTCCTGTAAAAAACTAATCTTATCAGCTTCTATGAGGAATTTAGTTCTGGGACTGGATCGGGGTGAGGCACGGGATGTATATATCTAAAATTTTTCAAAAGGCATTTGATACTGTGCCAAAAAAAAAAGTTTGGGAAAGTAAAAGGGAAGAATGCTTGGACGGGGGGAAAAATGTTTGCAAGGGGGGAAAAAAACCCTGGTCACTGATAAAAAACAAAGGGGGGGTGATTAAGGTACATGTTAAGACTGGACCCCTGTTACTAGTGGGGGTCCCAATGGGCCCAGTATTGCCCCCTTTTCCCTTTTTTAATTTTTTCCTTTTTTGGGATGTTACAAAGGTATTGCACAGTAGAATATCAATTTTTTCAAGGATACTAAGCTCTGTAAAGTAATCAAAAAAAATTTAGAGGATAATGTGTTTTACAAAGGATCGGAAAAGTTGGAAGCCGGGGAGAGAAATGGGGATGGGGTTTTATACACGAAAAAATGCAAGGTGATGCCCCTGGGGGGGAAAAAAACCCAAATTTTAATGATTAGGTTTTAAAAACTTAAAAAAAAGGGGGGTTGAATGTAAATGGAGTGGGCCCTTGGGAAATTTCCTGGGTGGACAGTAAATTTAAATTTGGGTAGAAAGCCAGTGTCGGGCAGCAGCTCCCCAGGAAAAACAGTATTATGGGGTGTATTTTAAATGGGCAGAGGGCACATGATGAAAAACATTTTTCCCCCCCAAATTTTTAAAAGTCACGGGGTCAGCCACACATGGAAATTTGTGTAATTTTCTGGGAAACGGGTTCCGGGGAAAGACTTTTGTAGAGCTTGAACAGGTACAAAGAGGGCAAAAAAAAATTTTTAAAAAGGGGGGTGGACTACAGTCCCCCCAGAAAAGTTAGCAAGGTTGGGGGTTATTTAGTTTATAGAAAAGATGGCTTCGGGGGGACAAAATTTAAATATTTTTAAAATTTATTAAGGGCCAATATGGGGGGGGATCTGTTAAAATTTATTTTACCCAGGACGGGTATCCAGAACAAGGGGCATCCTATCGTCTTGAAGAGAGAAAAGTTTTACTTTAAACGTAGAAAGGGTTTCCCCTTTACTGAAAGAGCAGTGGACTGTGGAACTCTCTCCCAGAGGAACTTGCATGGTGAATTAAAACAGAGATCAAAAAGGGCCCTGGATGCATTTCTAGATGTAAAAAATATAACAAGTTATAGAGACCGGGGTTTCTGGAAAAGGGGTCTGGGGTGCATTTCTAGTTTTAATAATAAAACAAGTTATAGAGCCCGGGGATTTTGGAAAAAGGGGTTTTTGGTTACTTTTTAAAAAATGTAATTTTAAAACAAGTTCTAGTGACCGGGATTCTGGAGAAGGGTCTGGATACATTTTTTGATGTAAAAAATAAAAACAATTTATAGGCCCAGGATTCGGGGGGAAGGGTTGGGTCATTTCTAGATGTAAAAAATTTTAACAAGTTCTAGGGGACCGGGTTTTCTGGAAAAGGGGTTGTGGATAAATTTCTAGATGTAATTTTTAAAAAAAGTTATATTAAACCAGGATTTTGGAAAAGGGGTTTTGGTTTTAGGAGGGGCGAATGGGATTCTAACGAAGTGGAATTCTTTTAGAATTTCGGGGGAAAATTTCCCGGTTGGGAACGAAGTGAACTTTGGGGTACTTCGGGTGAACAAAGTGTGTTTTTCATTGGAAAAAACGGGTTTTGCGAGCACATGGGGGTTAAAGGGGGGCCCAAAGCTTTGGGAGGAAGAAGGGAAAGCCTGCATGACATGTGCAGGATAAAACCCCAATCAGAGACCGGGGGGATTTTTGTGACGTCACCGACTATATAAGACCCGAGCGCGCCGTGGGAGCTCACACCCCCTTCTAACTGTACTGACGGGGAAAGGGGTAAATTGGCTTTCTGAAGAACTGTTTTTTACACACCCGATTTTTGTGGGGTGTTTCAGTTTTCCCTCAGAGACTGTTCTCGGAATGTTCTTTTTTCTGTTTTTTTTTGGGTTTTTGGATCTGAAATCCAGTGTGGCCCCATTTGCGGGCTGCATATACTTTTCAATACCCAAAGTGGGATCTAAGCCAGTTCCTTTTTGTATTCTTTTAAAGGGAAACCCGCTTTTTACAATACAAATCATTAAATTTTTTGGCTGTTTAAATTCTATTGCGCAATTTACATCCGGGGGTTTAAAAGCGTTTTTTTTTGCTTGTGGCTGACAAAAAAACCGTTTTTTTCACCCCAAAATTTACTATTTTTTTTTTTTTGGTGGGCCTAATTCACAGAAAAGGGGTTAATTACAATTTTATCTTTTGGTTGTGTGGCGTGGGAAAATTACGCCTTTTTTAACCACGTTTTAAAAAGTTATTTGTTTGTGGTGGCTCAATTCCATTGCGAAATTTTTAAAAATCCGGGGGTTTTAATTAAGCGTTGTTTTGCTGGGTTTGTGCTGAAAAAAATTTTAAAACCGTTTTTTCAACCCCCAAAATATATATTTTTTTTGGTAGCCTAATTCAAAGCAAAGGGTTTAAATTTTACAATTTTTTTTCTCTTGTTGTGTGTGGCTTTAGAAAATACCCATTGTAACACGTACAAAGCTACTAGTTTGTGGGGGGGCTCAAATTCTATTGCGAAATTTAAACTCCGGGGGTTAAATTTAAGCGTTTTTTTTGTTTGGTGTGCTGACAAAAATAAACCGTCTTTTTCAACGCCAAATAACTATATTTTTTTTTTTGGTAGCCTAATTCAAAAGAAAAGGGTTTAAAATACAATTTTTAAATTCTTGTTGGGGTGGGCTTTTTAGGAAAAAAAACCCATTGTAAACCCCAAAAACCAAGGGGCTACTAGTTTTTTGGTGGCTCAATTCTTTTTTTTTCCCGAAAATTTACTCCAGGGGTTAATTAAGCGTTGTTTTGCGGGTGGGGCTGAAAAAAAAAAACCGTCTTTTTCAACGCCAAAAAATATTTTTTTTTTTGGTGGGCCTAATTCACAAGAAAAGGGTTTTAATTCAATTTTATCTCTTTTTTGGTGTGGGCGTAAAAAATTACGCCATTGTAATACGCTACAAAAATAGTTTGTGGGGGGGTAAATTTCTATTGCGCAATTTACTTCCGGGGGTTAAATTTTTAAGCTTTTGTTTTGGGGTGTGTGACAAAAAAAAAACCCGTTTTTTTTAAACGCCAAATTTTTTTTTTTTTTTGGTTAGCCAAATTTCCAAAAGAAAAAGGTTAATTACAATTTTTATCTCTTTTTTTGGGGTGTGGCGTAAAAAAATTACGCCTTTGTAACACGCTAACAAAGAAACTTTTTGTGGGGGCCTAAATTTCTATTCCCGCAATTTCCCAATCCGGGGGTTTTAATTTTAAGCTTTTTGTTTTGCTGGTGTGCTAAAAAAAATAACCGTTTTTTTCAACGCCAAATATATATATTTTTTTTGGTAGCCTATTCACAAGCAAAGGTTAATTAAAATTTTTATTTCTTGTTGTGTTGCGTAGAAAAAAAGCCATTGTAATACGTAAAAGCTACTTTTTTGTGGTGGCTAAATTTTCTATTGCGCAATTTCCCATCCGGGGGTTAAATTTAAAGCGTTGTTTTGCGGGTTTGGTTGTGACAAAAATAAACCGTCTTTTTCAACGCCAAATATATTTTTTTTTTTTGGAAAACCCTAATTCAAAAGAAAAAGGTTAATTAAAATTTTTTTATCTCTTGTTGGGGTGGCGTAGAAATAAGCCTTTGGGTAACACCCCTAAAAGCTACTTAGTTTTTTGGGGGCCCCTTTTATTTGCGCAATTTTACATCCGGGGGGTTTAAATTTAAGCTTTGTTTTGCTGGTGGCGGGACAAAAAAAAAACCGTTTTTTTTCAACCCCCAAAATTTTTTTATATTTTTTTTGGTACCCTAATTCACAAAAAAAAGGGTTAATTTAAAATTTTTTATCTCTTTTTGTGTGGGTGAAAAATACCCCTTTGGGTAACACGTACAAAGCTATTTGTTTGTTGGTGGCTAAATTTCTATTGCGCAATTTAATCCGGGGGTTTAAAATTAAAGCGTTGTTTTGCTGGGGGTGCTGACAAAAAAAAAACCCGTTTTTTAAACCCCAAATATATTTTTTTTTTGGGTTTACCCTAATTCCAAGAAAAGGGTTTAAATTTTACAATTTTATTTTGTTGTTTTTGGGCGTAGAAAATAGCATTTTTAAAACGCTCCCAACCCTTACTAGTTTGTGGGGGCTCAATTCTATTGCGCAATTTACACCGGGGGTTTAAATTTAAGCGTTGTTTTGCTGGTGGGGCTGACAAAAATAAACCGTTTTTTTTAAACCCCAAAATTATTTATTTTTTTTGGGTACCCCTAATTAAAAAAAAAAAGGGTTTTAAATTCAATTTTATCTTTGGGTGTGGGCTTTAGAAAATAACCATTGAAAACCGCTACAAAGCTACTATTTTGTGGTGGTCAATTCTATTGCGCAATTTAAAATCCGGGGTTTAAATTAAGCGTTTTTTTTGCTGCTGTGCTGACAAAAAAAAAACCGTCTTTTTAAAACAAATATTTTCATTTTTTTTGTAGAAAATTTACAAGGGAAATTTTTTAAATTAAGCCGGGTTTGTGTTTTTAAACATTTAGTAAAACACACAGTGTTGAAAAACGACCCCTACAAGTAATTTTTCCTTTGGCCCCATTTGTGGAGCGCAATTTATACCCAAGGGTTCCCCAAGTTGTTACTGGGTTCATTTGGAGCAAAAAACAGGGGGGTTTTTTTATCATATAAGATAGTTTCCCATAAAACAGTGTTTGTACATTTTAAAACCAAAACAGTATGTAGCAGAGAGGTGGCAGGTCGGGCCAACTGGGGAGTGGCAGTGGCAAAAACATTTCTGAAAGGGCCCGGTTTCGCAGACAGAAAGGGGGGTCGTCGCGCGGGGGTTTAAATCGGTGAGGCCCAAAAACTGCCTGTCATCTAGGGCCCCGTGTGTTGTTCAGAAACCCCAAAGGGGTTTTTCTTTGATTGGTTGACTAGGTCATCCCCCTTCCCCCCAGTTACATCTGAAAAACCCAGAAAAGAGTCGGGGGGGAACCTCAGACAAAAACACTTTAGTTGGCGGGGGCCCCCGGGGCGGGTCAGCGGCCCCCTCACCTTTCCTCACCCCGCCTCTGTCCACCCAATTCCCTCAGCCGGGGAAATCTATATGGGGTTTCTGGGTTTCAGCGCCATATATAGCGGGGGTTTGAAAAAAATTTGAGGGGGCAGGTCAGCAGCTCCCTTGGGCAGGGAAAAAAAGGGGGCCAATTTTCCCCAGCTTCTTGCAGTAGGGGGCAAAGTATAGATGTGGAGAGTGGCATGGGAGGTTTATTTTGGTGAGGGTCAGCCTGGGCTTACCAAGGGCCCCGGTTTTTGAGGGGCGTAGTGTCGATGTAACACAAATAGATGATTTTTTAGCCGACCCCCCTTGGGTGCCGGGTGAAGCAAAGGGCTTCATCATCGTCCCGGGAAGAGGGCGTCAGCTTGCGCCCTCAGGCAGCGGCGCAGCCAGCAAGTTGGGGTTTTTGGGCCGGGGAATTTTGAAAGGGTTGGGAGCAGTGTGGGGGGTTGGGAGCCAAAAAGGGGCCCCCGGGTAGAAAAAACCCCTTCGCAGGTCCAAGACAGTAGCGGCACAGGGGCTTTAGCGAAATGGCCCAAACGGCGGCAGTAGTCACTCAGTGCGGAGAGGGTTTGGGGGTAAAATTTGCTACTCGGCGGGGGGTGGCAGTTTTTTTGCTAAGACACGGAGGAGCGAATATGGGTATATGTAGAATCTGTGGGCAGAAAAATGAAGCGGGGGCCGGGGGGCAAAAGGGTTGGGAAAAGGCCTGCGGGCAAACACATGCAGCGTTTTATTTCGGGTTTGGGCCCGGGGAAAGGGGGTAAAATGTGCGTTGGGCCATTCCCCGCCGTGCAGCCCGCCCGCAGCGGCCAGTGGCACGCATGCCCATTTCGCCGTCAAGGGTCCACCACCTCTGCAGAAGGCAGCTGTTTTTCCCTTTTACATTCCCCTCCCGGTCCAGATGCTCCTTTCTCTCGGGAACCCTGGGCCAGCAGTCGTTCAGAGAAAGGGGATTTTAAAGAGGGCAACATTTTGGTCCAAACCTTTCCCCAAGGTGAACACAGCTGGACCCTTGGGTTTCCCGTCCAAATTGTTGGTACGCAGTCCCCCCCTTTCAAATGGTTTGGGCTTGACCATTCAGAAAAAACTAATGGCTTGTGCCCACCCAGGATGGAGAGTTCCAAGCCGTAATTTCTTTTCCAAAAAAGGGATTAAAAGCACTTCCCTAAAAAATGTAGAAAGGGAAAATGGGTCAGTCATTGGGGCCCTTTTCCCGGTTTTTTTTCCCAAAAATTCAAGGCAGCGCGGACGTTGGAGCCCGTAAAATACGGTCAGGGCCAAATTAATGGCCTTTTGGCCCCCCTGGGGGGAATGTGCTTCCCGCCCCGGCACACCCAAAAACTTGGACAGGAGACGCCGCCTTTTCTCCCCACGTTGTCAAACTGCGTCCTGCGCCAATGTCCGGGCCCTCCCCCTCCTCCACCACCCCCACCATCTCAGCCTCCTACAAAATAACGCCCATTTACCACATGTGTAGGGCACAGCGGTGTCAAACAGTTCTAAACCTGCTTGCCTCGGGGGAACGAAGTTTACCAGGGGGGGAAATTTCTCCGCCCCTCATTTCAGCAAGAAAAAGATGGGTGGCTTCTCCGCCCAACTTTCAATCCCGGAAAAAAGGTGACGGACAAAAAGGGAGGAAAATGGTGTTTCCCCGCTGAAAACCCAGGAGGGATGGGCCCTTTCGCCCCGCATGGCGGGGAGTGTTCAAAATTTGGGTTTTAAAAAGGTTTTCCCGAAGTTTCCCCCGATCTTTAAACATTTTTGAAATGGCCAGGAAAGGGGCATGCACTTTTTCCATTGTTTAACCCAAACCCGGAACACCCTCCTCGAGTTGCAGGGCAGAAAAGGCCCCCCCCAAAAACGGTGATATGCGATGTTTCCACCCGCTGGAATTTTCCCGCCTGCCCCAGTTGGGGCCCACTGTTTTGAAAAGGGGAAAAGGGAATTTAAAAAAATTTTTTTATGATCCAGGCCCGACAGAAGTACTCCCCTGTGTAAAAATTTTATGTCAGCCCGTGGAAAATCATGCTTGAAAACCTGCGTTTGTTTAGGCCCTTTTGGGAAGGCCCGTTATTTGTCAGTCGCCAGGACTACGGGATGATAACGTCATTCCACTGCTTTTTTGTCCTGGAAAAAAGTTTCCCGAAAAAATCTTTTCTGGGCAGGGGAATGGGATGTGGCGAATTAAACTCGTGGCCACTTTAGTAAGGTGGGGAATGAAAGGGGGGGGAGGAGGGGGAGGAGGACATTTTGGGGCGAAAAAATTGTTGGTGAAATGAGTGGAAATTTTTTTAACCCCCGGGGCAAGAGAGGAGGAGCAGGGCAGCTGGGGAGGTGGATTTGGGGTTGGGGGAAGCAGGCCCGATGGGAATCCCAAGGGCCCCTGGGCAGTATACAGTGGAAATGGGAAAGGGGGCCCCCCGGGTCACTTGTGAAGGGGTCCCCAGAAAGCTTATTTTGCCCGGTAGTGACAGCCAATAGTAGCATCCCGGCCCGAAAGGGGTGACTTTGGCTCTCCACCCCATTGGACCCCCCGCTTCCCGGGCCCCAAAAAGGGGGCCCTTTTTCCAGCTATTGAGAGGGAAGACAAAAATCAAAAAATATAGGGAAATCCCCCGTAATCAGTTGGGCCCTGCCCCATGTGCCCGGGTTTTTTTTGTTTCCCCCTCTGACAGGTCTGACCGGGGGGGGGTTTCCCCAGCTTCGTTTCTCATGCCGCGGGGTGTGGGGGGAAAGGGGGGGGGGTAGGAGCAGTACCCCTCCCTCGCAGTTAAAACCCAAGTCTGGAGTCCCAAATAATGAGCAGCTTCCTTCACCGCCTAGTGAGGAGGGCAGTCACCAAAACAGCGCAGAGGCATGGAGCATTCCCCTGAAAACAAGGTTGTGGCCTACTTGGACAGCACTTGCCACCCCCGTTTTGAAGAATCCTGGAATACTGGGGAGCCAAAAATGGATGTGTGGCCCCAAAGTTTAGGTTTGCAGTGGAGAAAGCTGTCCTGCCGGCCATGTGTGGAAACAGAGCGGGTGTTCAGTGCGGCGGGGGCCAAAAGTTTCCCCAAGGAGAAAACCCCCTTGGGCCACGGGAATTTTGAAAAGACTGACCTTTGTCAGATGAATCAGGCGTGGATCGGCCGGGGTTTCCACCACCAATGCCCTTTGGCGTCAGTTGGGTTTTAAAACTTTCCTGCCCCAGCCACCATTCTGAGCCGCCCCCCGTGATCCACACTTTCTGATAGTTTTCCATCCCGCCTTTCCACCCTCTTTACCCGGGACGGTATTGCCCCCACCTCAACACTCTGGCCCCAAAAACCCCCCCCTTTATTTTGGAAACATTTTCTTGCTGCTGCTGGTTTCTGGGTTTCCGTGACATCCACACTGGTCATTGTGCCATCTGCGGGCCCGGTACTGTTTTTTCCACCCCCCAGGGAATTTTCATTGTGCCACCCCTTGACCTCAGCTGTTTCTCCCGCATCACCTCCACTCTCTGTAAATTTTGCCACTGCCTGACCCATCTGCTGCCGCCGTGACCCCCGCTCTCAGTCCCTTGTGCGCTCTGTGGCCTAATCTATTTTTCCCCGGGAGAATGTCAAATTTTGCCCTCTTTGACCCCATGCTTTCTGCTTGACTTTGTGTTTCCCTCCAAACTTTTGTCATTTTTGAAATGTCTGACCCCATGCTCCCGCCGTGGTGCTGCCGTGCCCTTTCCCCACTGTGGCCTATCCTTTTTTTTTGCCCCCTCCAGAATTTGGGCATTGTGGCCCCTGTCTGACCTAAAGCTGCTGATGTGGCTGTGCCCTGCCCTCCACCCCTGTGTCATTTTTGCCACCCGTCTGACCTTTGCTTCTTTCTGTTGCTCCTGCCGTGAATCCAACCCCTGTGTTTATTGTACCATCTTTGGCCCACTCCTTTTTTTCCAGCTCCGAATTTGTCATGGGGCCCCCTGCCTGCCATGGTGCCACCTGACCTCCCAAACTGTGTTTATTGTGGGCCCCTCTTCGGCCCGGTAATGTTTTGCCACTTCCAGAAATGGGCATTGTGCCCCTGTCTGAACCCCTTTCTGCTGTGGGTGCCGCCCTCACCTCCCACTCTGTCACTAATTTTTGCCCCTGAGCTCTCAGGGTTTTTTTTTTTCCAGTTTTGTGCCCCTGACTTTATAAGGCCCCGTTCATTGGGTTTAGGTTTTTGGTCAGTTTTGCCCCTAATGTGCCCAGGGCATTTTTTAGTTTAAGCGGGTTCTAAGGCGGGGGGCGGGCATGGGGGCGTGTCTTTCTAAAAAAACAACATTGTATGAAGAACCAAAAACCCAAACTCCCTTGCATATTTTTTGCATGGCACAACGATTTTACAGCCCCCCTGCAGGTCTGTTTCAGCCCGGGGAAAAAAGCGCTTTTTTAAAGCGATTGTGCCCAAAATAATTCGGAACGGGAAAAAAATTTTGTCCCGGGAAAAATTTGGCGAAGTGACCGAATCGAATTTTTGAGAAATTGCCCATCTCTAGTTGGTTTCATTTCTAGATGTAATTTAAAATAACAAGTTATAGTGACCCGGATTCTGGAGAAGGGGCCGGAAATTTTTTTTAAAATTTTAATATTAACAAGTTACAAAATGACCAGGATTTTGGTCCTGAAACCCGGGATTTATTCTGAAATTTTCCCGATTGGGGTCAGGGAAAGGGTTTTTTTCCTTAAAATGAGGACAATTGGCTTCTACCTCATGGGGGTTTTTTGCTTTCCTCTGGATCAAAAACTATGGACAATAGGGTGAAAAGGGGGGACGTTGTCTTTTTTTTTTGGCCTTACAAACTGTGTAACCATTTTTCCCGGATTTGATTATTAAAAGTCTGATGCTGGGGGAAAACTATTGATTAATTTTATCAATTTTGGGAAAGTGCCCCCTCACTAAAAATTTACCGCCCCAGAGCTGTTCACTTCCAAACTGTGATGTAAATAAAAAGGGCCGTGGGGCTGCTTAAACCAACAGTGGCCACAGCGGTGGGCCCTCCCCAAAAGGGGGATCAAACAATGAAACTGAGGACCAGAGAAAGGTAAGTATTATTATTATTATTTTTATTTTTTTTTTTTTTAATGGTGCCCCAGGAGCTGCTTATTAGTCTTAGGAACTTATAATTCACAAATTAACCTTTCTTAAATTTACCAAACACACTTTACATGGCTGGAGTTAGTGTTATGCCCTTTCAATGATCCTAAAAAAAGGAAAATATAGTTTTGCATACAATATGTAAGAGGATTTCATTGTGGTTTTTATCATAACACACTTGGAAAGCTAGGAAAAAACTGTTAATATTGATTCCTTTGTCTTCCCATGAAGAACTTTGCTATTTAGACGAAAGCATCCATTGTTTGGATCACACTGCTAATCCTCTTTTCTGTAATAACACCTCATGCTGATGTTTAATACACTAAACAAAGTCACTATCCTGCCTCTCTAGTTCAGGAAAAACGAGTGCAGATTTAGTGACAATGTGCCAAGCTGCAAAGGATTTAGCAATTCATTGAGAAGGTTTAATGCTTTAATAATTTCATCTTGTCGTTTAACACAGACTTGTTTTTAGCTGCTAAGCAAAATATTTTAAGTCCAATAAAAGTCGCTGGGTGGAAAATCAAAGGTCAGAACAAAATTGCAAGGCGGTTGAAGCCATCAAAGTGCTGAAAAGATGTAAATCACTAGTTAGGGAAAATAGTTTTATAAAGATTGTGTTTGGACACTGTATACTTTATACAATTATATCAGCTGTTTCCCATACTATGTAAGGTCGAGTTTACATCTGCATTGAAAACTGCATTACTACCATCAGAGGCACGAGTAGCCCTAAATGCAGCAATTTTCTTGCCATCAAAGTGATGGAAACTATGATGGATCCACAATACACCATTCAATGAGATCAGTCAGGCATGGTTGGGGTTCATCATAGGACAGATCTGTGAAAACAGATGTAGCAAAGATAAACTTGACAAACAATGCACCATGCTATCACAGCACAGAATGTTATCTTACCTTTTTAAATGCATTTCATCGGCTGTGATAAAAACAGATGACTCAGTAAGTCGTGATATCACCATCAAGTTATAATTTTGCTACATCTATTTGTCATGATTTACCTCATGAATGGAAACCCAATGTGAATAGTATCTTACCTCCAGCTACTATTGCATTTTATTCCATTCCAGCAACATGCAATACCTTACAATACCATTATGTCTGTCTTTAGAGGTCACATGCTGTACTTACAAGCAGAGATCACTGAGGCCAGTAATTGGCTGCCAGTCATGTAAGCAATGTACATGACATCACTGCTGGGAAACCAGCAGGGAACAGTAAAGCTCCTGGGTTGCCAGAACATCGCAGGCAGCAGGAAAGCAGTCCTGGAGAGTAGTCCTGGAGAGCAGTCCTGGAGAGCAGTCCTGGAGAGCAGTCCTGGAGAGTAGTCCTGGAGAGTAGTAATGGAGAGTAGTCCTGGAGAGCATGCCTGGAGAGTACTCCTGGAGAGCATTCCTGGAGAGCAGTCCTGGATAGTAGTCCTGGAGAGCAGTCCTGGATAGTAGTCCTGGAGAGCAGTCCTGGAGAGTAGTCCTGGAGAGCAGTCCTGGAGAGGAATCCTGGAGAGGAATCCTGGAGAGCAGTCATGGATAGTCCTGGAGAGCAGTCCTGGAAAGTAATCCTGGAGAGTAGTCTTGGCCTGTACAGTAGTTTGTGAAAATCTTGTAAACCCCTATATTTAACAGAATTACCACTTGAATGTATCATAATATTGGACATTTCAGTACCATATGGACCTTTCTCAGTCGAAAGTCTACAAAATGTGTGATCTGTAAATGCACAGAGTGGTAATGTGTGAAAAAAAAACAAGATTGAGATCAAGCCACACACAAAAAAAAGAAAAACTATTGTTAATAGAATAATATGCCCAAATTCACATAAAAAATGAGTCCAGTCACAAATTATATTGAATAGACTCAAAGGATTTAAACATGTATGAATGTTGGCGCTGACAGTCCAGTTCTAAATTGCTTTGAGGTAGTATTGAATGCGGCAGAATGTATGAACCTGTTCTTCTGCAGGTCATACATACAGGGCAGTGTAGAGTCAATACCACAAGTCTGGCTCAGGCACCACCTTTACCCTGGTCTGGCTGTTCTTCTGCAGGTCATTCATACCAGGGCAGTGTAGAGCCAATACCACAAGTCTGGCTCAGGGCACCACTTTACCCTGGTCTGGTTTGTTCTTCTGCAGGTCATAAATACAGGGCATGTAGAGCAATCCCACAAGTCTGGCTCAGGCACCACCTTTACCCGGGTTTGGGTTCTTCTGAGGTCTTTAAAATACAGGGCAGTGTAGAGCCAATACCAAGTCTGGCTCAGGCAAACCTTTCCCCTGGTCTGGCTGTTCTTTGCAGGCATACATACGGGCAGTGTAGAGCCAATACCACGTCTGGCTCAGGCACACCTTTCCCCGGGTTTGGGTTCTCTTCTGCAGGTCATACATACAGGGCAGTGTAGAGCCAATACCACAAGTCTGGCTCAGGCACCACCTTTCCCCGGGTTTCTGTTCTTCTGTAGGTCTACATACGGGCATTGTAGAGCCAATACCACAAGTCTGGTCAGGCACCACCTTTCCCCTGGTCGGGTTTTTCTGAGGTATACATCAGGGAGTGTAGAGCCAATACCACAAGTCTGGCTCAGGCACCACCTTTACCTGGTTGGTGTTCTTCTGCAGGTCATACATACAGGGCAGTGTAGAGCCAATACCACAAGTCTGGCTAAAGCACCCCCTTTACCTGGTCTGGCTGTTCTTCTGCAGGTCATACATACAGGGCAGTGTAGAGCAATACCACAAGTCTGGCTCAGGCACCACCTTTCCCCTGGTCTGGTGTTCTTTTTCAGGTCATACATACAGGGCAGTGTAGAGCCAATACCACAAGTCTGGCTCAGGACACCCTTTACCTGGTCTGGTTTCTTTGAAGGTCATACATACAGGGCAGTGTAGAGCCAAAATTTACCAAAAGTCTGGCTCAGGCACCACCTTTACCTGGTCTGGTTTTTCTTTGCAGGTCATACACAGGGCGTTTTAGAGCCATACCAAAAGTCGGCTAGGCACACCTTTCCCTGGTCTGGCTGTTCTTCTCAGGTCATACATACAGGGCTGTGTGAGCCAATAAAACCCCAGTCTGGCTCAGGAAACCCCTTTACCCGGTTGCTGTTCTTCTGCAGGTCATACTTTAAGGGCAGTGTAGAGCCAATACCACAAGTTGGCTCAGGCCCCACCTTTCCCCTGGTCTGGCTGTTCTTCTGCAGGTATACTTTACAGGGCAGTGTAGAGCCAATCCCACAGTCTGGCTCAGGCACCACCCTTTACCCTGGTTGGCTGTTCTTCTGCAGGTCATAACATACAGGGCAGTGTAGAGCCATACACAAGTCTGGAAAAGGAAACACCTTTACCCTGGTGGCTGTTCTTCTGCAGGTCATACATTTACAGGCGCATTTGTAGAGCCAATACCAAAGTCTGGCTCAGGCACCCCCTTTACCCTGGTCTGGCTGTTTTTCTTCAGGTCATACATACAGGGCAGTTAGGGGCCAATACCACAGTTGGTCAGGCACCCCTTTACCTGGTCTGTTCTTTTTTAGGTCATACATTACAGGGCCTTTGTAGAGCCCAATACCACAAGTCTGGTTTAAAGGCACCACCTTTACCCTGGTCTGGCTGTTCTTCTGCAGGTCATACATACAGGGAGTGTAGAGCCAATACCACAAGTCTGGCTCGGGCACCACCTTTACCCTTTGGCTTTCTTCTGGGTCATCAAACAGGGCCATGTAGAGCCAATCCCACAAGTCGGGGTCAGGCCCCCCTTCCCTTTGTTGGCTGTTCTTTTTAGGTCATACATACAGGGCAGAGTGAGCCAATACCACAAGTCTGGTTCAAGCACCACCTTTAACCTGGGCTGACTGTTCTAACAGTCATGTGCCTAGATTTGGCATCAAAGAATCATAAATATGTCTAATTCTATGAATGTGGTGCGACGCCCCAGAATGCCCCAGATCTTTGGCGAATGTAAAAAATGTTTCACAAGTGCTTATCGCACCAAAGTTTGGATTGTGACTATTCAAACATCTATAGAACAAGTCTACTAAAGCTTTTCGACTTAAGATAACTGGAACAGCCCCGTTCTTACATGTCGCCCTATGTATGGAGGAAAGCCAACACTGTCCATCGCCCTGAACACACCATTCAAATGGTGAAGCATGATGGTGGCAGCACCATGCTGGGAGGAGGCTTTGCTTCAGCGGGGACTGGGAAGCTGCTCAGAATTGATGGGAATATGGATGAAGCTGAATACAGGATAATCCTGGAAAAAACCTGTGAGAAAGTGCCAAAGACTTGAGACTGGGCCATAGGTTCACATTCTAGCAGGACAATTACCCCAATCATACAGCCAATGCTACAAAGATAGGGTTAAATCAAAGCATATTCATGTATTAAAATGGTTGGTGAAAGTACAGACCTAAATCCCATTGAGAATCTGTTGCATGACTTGGAAATTGCTGTTCACAAACATTCACCAACCAATCTGACTGTGCTAGAGCTATTTTGCAAGGAAGAATGAGCAAAAATTCCAGCCTCTAGATGTGCAAAGCTGGTAGAGACATCCCCCAGCAGACTGTCATTGCAGCTAAAGGTGATCCTACAAATACATTGATGTTTGTGGCTGTAACGTTTAAAAATTAGGAACTGTTCAAGGGGTATGAATACTTTTGCAGCCCACTGTATATCAAGGGTCAGTATAGTGATTTTCCCATGATTTATTTATTCCCAGGACTAGATCCAGAACAAAAGGGCATCCTCTATGTCTAGAGTAAAGAGGGTTTCTACATAAACGGGGATTCATTACTGTGATTGCAGTGAGACTGTGGAACTCTCTGCCAGAGGAACCCATCATCATGAACTCACTAAAAAAGTCCAGAATGGGCCTGGATGCATATCTAGAGTAGCCAGTTGTAGTAACTAGGATTCTAGAGAAGGGTTTTTGATCCAGGGATGTATTCTGATTATCAGTCTGGAGTTGGGAAGGAATTTTCCCTAAAATGAGGACAATTGGCTTCTATCTCATGGGAGTTTTTACCATCATCTGAATCAACACTGTAGGACAATAGGCTGAACTGAATGGACAACTGTCTTTTTTCAGCCTTGCAAACTATGTAGCTATAGATTTTAGGTGCCAACAATTACAAGTCATGATTCCAATAGGATTGTTTCTATTTGGAGAGTGTGATAAATCCCCTTCCATATGGTTGAGATACATGTTCAATCATCTGGGAACTTCTGGTGGATGTATAATACGTTTGGTCTCCTGGTATCTTACACGTTGAGTTGCCTCCCCAACATACACAAGAACACAGTGGCGCTCCGGAAGGCACAAGACAAATGAAGCTTCACACGTGAAGTAAAAGTGTGGATGTGAATGAATTTTGTATCCAAAATTAATGACACTAGAACATTGGCTATACCCCAAGCATGGCATTGTGTCTGTAAGAATGTTAGGGAGTGCGGTTTAAGCCCCCAATATGTATAAACCAATGCCTTTGGTGGCCAACCAGCGAATGCAGCGATGACGTGCCTATATGGCAGAAGACAGAAGACCAGCAGGTGGTAAGAGTGGCGCCATTGAAACAAAGCTAACTAGGCTAACAAAAATAAAAAAGAGGTAGACATCCCCTTTAAGTAGAGTAAGGTCACTGCTATCCCAGCAACGACATACACTCAGTAGTGAGAGGCACATATGCCCTGACTATTTCAGCCCAAGGTGTGTCACCAACTTACTCTACTTTTCCCACAAGCAGACACACTCAGAGGCGTAAAATGAAGCTCCTGGCCTGGGCCCTAGTGCAAAAAGGGAAATGGGCTCCAAAACTACCATGTGCCACTTACAATGTTGGTGTCTCCTGGTGGCAGAGGGTTTTGGGCCCCCCTCAGGCTGTGGGCCCCGGTAGCGACTGCAAACCTCTGCCCCCCTTTAGCAAGCCCTGGCAACTTCTCCAGTGTCTATGTTATGTTATAAGATGTGATTTATCTCCTCCTTTTTTTTCGTTCCCATCTTTGCCTCCATCTAACACACCACTTATGATTTCATTTTGCATCCTTTTTTATAACCAGATGTTGTTGTTGGACAAGTGAAGTGATCCATTCATCCTACTTGTGTCATTAATACCTGTAAGTATTTTTCTAGTGAGATATTATAGTTGAACTTATATATGAATTTATTACTATATTGATATATTATGTTCATCTTATCATTATGGAGGAGTAATCATGTGTTTTATTATGCATGGGGTCAAGTTTTTTTCATCCGCTAATTTAATCATGTAAAATCAATTTTATCCATAACCTTTGGTTTATGAACTGCTCTATATTCAACAGAATAATAAAATAAATATCTTATGGACTCACCATAAATTTAACTGCTATGTTGAAATAATGTGCTTGACAGAAGGCTCCCTCCTGTTGCCCAAAAATGCTAATGAGGTCCCCAAAAAGTTACCCAAAATTTGTACGTTGATTCATCTCCCTCGTCCTGTTTTCTTGGTTCATTTTGAATTCAGGGACGTGTTTACTGGTTCCCCTAGGCTCAGTAGGAGCCAGGTTGTAGCTATAGCAACCAGTGCTGGCAGCCATAAGGGGAGTCTAACAGGTCTGTAGCTATAGCGACCAGTGGAGCCTATAGGAAAGATTGTAAACAGGTCTGTAGCTATAGCGACCAGCGCTGACAGCCTATCACGAGAGATTGAACAGGTCTGTAGCTATAGCGACCTGAGGAGCTGATGCAGCCCATAAAGATGGTAATATCAGGAATAGGTAGGATTCTTTGTTAATGGACAATATTTGAACAAAGGACTTTTTATTCGCAAGATCTTTAACATAAAAGAATCCTTGTAGTGAGCGACTATCCCTTTTAATAAGTGCTAGCTACGGCAGTACAAGCACTATCATTTAAAGTATATAAGCCTCTTCTGTAGACCACAGGACATCAGCAAACTTCCTATTCTTTCTTTCGATTGGATACTGGTCTCTGAATTTCTCACTCTCCATTGGTTCAACCATCAATGGATACAACTCGAAAAGAAACAGTACAGTACTTCAGAGGATAAATAACCCCTTAAGGACCTTTTTTTTTTTGGGTTGACATGTTTGGTTTTTCCTCCCCGCCTTACAAGAGCCATAATTTTTTTATTTCTCCACCTAGATAGACATATGAGGGCTTTTATTTTGCGGGACAAGATGTAATTTCTAATGGTGCCATTCACCGTACCATAGACTATAATAGGAAACCGTAAAAAAATCTATGAGGGTCAAAATGTGAAAAAAATGATTATTTTTTTTTTTTTGAGGCTTTTACTTTTCGTTATAAATGATATTCTACAGGTTGATATGATTCTGGTAACCAAAAAATGTAGGCTTTCTTTATGTTTTTGGCACCGTAAAAAAAATCCAAACATACTCTAATCTTGAAATTTGCGCCGTGGCGCCATTTTCTGCGACCAATAACTTTTTTTGTACTAACACCTATGGACTTGATTGAGGGGCATTTTTTTGCAACCTGAAGTGTACTTTTTATTAGCACCAGTTTGGAAAACATGGAACTTTTTTGATCAGTTTAATTCCAATTTTTAGGGGACGTGAAATTACCAAAAAAAACACAATTTTGGCATCTGGAATTTTGTTCTACGGTGTTCAGCGTACGGGATAAATGATGTTATATTTTAATAGATCAGACTTTTTTTTATACCAAATATGGCCAGCTCGTACTTCTAAAACACCCAGCATATTGTGGCACGTACAGAATGCGCCGCAATACGCAGTGTGAATATACCCTAAGGCTATGTCTACACAGCACAGGTTTTTCAGAAGATTTATGGCGGAGTCAGTATTTAGAAGTGCTGTGTAGACCTGTCAGCATCGGTTAGGGACACACACAAAGAGACAAAGACGAGTGAGGCCTTGAAACTGGTCCCAGCCTCTGTCCCTGCCTTTTGGGGAACCTGACTTCTTACTAGGCCCCAACCAGAAGACTGAAGACTGCACTGAGCCAAGTGAAACACAGACAGAGACAAATAAACAAGAGTAGTCGGGCAGGCCAAGTCAGTAACAAACAGACAGCGAAGTACAAAAACGTGAGACAGGAATAACCAGGGTAAAGCAAGAGTCAGAGAACACAGGAAGATCAAATATGAAAAGCAGGCGAAACTATAGGCAGAAACAACAGGACCATATAGCAGGCAAGCAGAAAGGGAAACTGATGAATCCTTTAAATAGGAACAGAGAAAGAGCACAATGACGGATAGGCGATCAGAGCTGTCACTCAAAGGAAACCAGGTTAACTAAGAGTTTTGCTGGAAGTTCGGGCCACAGGCGTTGACCAGGAAACAATTAAGCACACAGAGAATTAGCCCTAGTTGGTAAAAAAAAAAACCAGGCATCAGGTAAAAAAACATGGTTTTCGCCGCACCAGTCATGGTCGGCGATCAGAGCCCAAAGCTGGGGGTCTGCTGGGCATGATCATGACAAGACCACAATTAAAAATTTGTGCTGTAATCTACACATTAGATTTTTTACGGTTGGTTTTAAAATCAAAATCCGGTGGATTTTCAAACCTGTTGGATCTTCCACGGGATTGCCATTGGATCCCCATACATGCAATGTACGGGGCCGGCGGCAAATCCGAAAATTGACCACAGTTTTTAGCGCAAACCTGTGCCAAAAACCGCTGTCTAGCGATGTTAAAATGCTGATGGATTTTGGACAGCGTTTGTCTACATTGCTATGTAGATATAGCCTAATGCAGTCTTTCATCAAAGGTAATAGCACAAAATGGAAGGACGTATCATAAACAATTTTCCGTAAGTGAAATAAAACACACATATGTTGTACTTCTTACTTGTCTCAACTTTGTAGCTAAATTTTGTTTATCATCTCACTCCATCCATTCTCCCTGTTTGCAATCCTACAACTTCCAATTCCAAAAAATCAAAAATAAAGCAGTGATTTGCCGAACTGCAGCTATTCATTCCCTGCTGAGATCCCAGCAGCAGCTCCACTGAGGTGTGCGAACTTCCAGGATTCCTCCAATTTCTACCTATCGGTCAAGTCGTTTCTTGCTATTGTCTTCTCTCTGAATCATTCTTCACAGTGTGAAAAGAAATCAAAGCAAGGGAGAAATAGTGACAAGGAGCCGCAATTTAGACTCTATCCCTCAACGTGAAGGTACATTTTCTTTTCTTAATTATAAGCTCTTACATAGCTCAGAACAATGAAACGAGAGAAGAGTGTGTATTTTTAAGGTCTGGTAATAAATCAGCCAGCAGCGCTTCATTTCAACTGGTGAGAAGTCAAAAAAGATAATAAAACACAATATAAATGCCAAAAACTAGATTGAAGAGGGAAAAATTTGTCTTACTTTATTAGATTCACAATAATACTCTTGTTTGATGCTGTCACATAGAAACTTAGATGACTGAAATGAAACCTACACAATGGCGATAGCGTTTTGGTACTGCTTCCTTCAAGCCTTGAAGTAAATTCTTTGGACAGTGTGATGTGACATCAATGCGAGGAGTTGGCAGAGGAGAAAGAGGAGTGGAAAGGGGCAGCACAAGAGGAGAAAGAGGAGCAAAAAGGGGCAGCACAAGAGGAGAAAGAGGAGCGACAAGGGGCAGCATAAGAGGAGTGAAAAGGGGCAGCACAAAAGGAGAAAGAGGAGCGAAAAGAGGCAGCAAAAGAGGAGAAAGAGGAGCGAAAAGGGGCAGTACAAGATGAGAAAGGAGCGAAAAGGGGCAGCACAAGAGGAGAATGAGGAGTGAACAGCGTCACTACAAGAGGAGAAAGAGGACCAAAAAAGGACAGCACAAAAGGAGAAAGCAGAGTGAAAAGGGGCAGCACAAGAAGAGAAAGAGGAGCAAAAAAGGACAGCACAAAAGGAGAAAGCAGAGCGAAAAGGGGCAGCACAAGAGGAGAAAGAGGCGCGAAAAGGGGCAGCACAAGAGGAGAAAGAGGAGTGAAAAGGGGCAGCACAAGAGGAGGAAGAGGAGTGAAAATGGCCAGCGTAAGAATAGCACTGGAGAGGTAAGAGAGTAGTTGTGAGGCTTGACCCTTCAAATTAGATATGTTTCCCCTCAAAGGGGTTGTCCAGTAAAAGAAAAAAACTATTTTTTAAATAATCTCTCTCCCATAGTTAGGCACTTTTGTAATATATTTTCAGTACATTTTCTGTGGGGTTGCTGGAGTTCTGCATCAATTCAGTTCTTCTCTGTCCCAACATACAGTGGGTGAATAAGCATTGAACAAGTCACCAAATTTTCCAAGTAGTTATATTTGTAAAGCTGCTGTTGACATGAAATTCTCACCAAATGTCCAATACACACATGCAAATAAATCAAACCATAGATGTTCCTAAATTAAGTTACGTGTAATAATGAGAAATGACACAGGGGAAAAGTATTGAACACATGAAAAAAGAAAGTTGCAAAAAAGCATGAGAGTCAGACACCTGTGTAATTTGAAAAATCAGTAACTAAAAAGCAATCCTATCACTTAGTGAAAAATAATATCAGCTGGTTTAACTGGTGACTTATAAAAAGGTGTCTCATTACCAAGGTGCCACACAAGAAACATCTCATGATGGGTAAAGCCAGTGAGCTGTTTTAAAACCTTCTCAACCTTATTGTTGCAAAATATACTGACGGCATTGTTTACAGAAGAATTTCTAAGCTACTGAAGGTTCCAGTGAGTACTGTTGGAGCCATAATCCGTAAGTGGAAGGAACATAATTTCACTATAAATCGTCAACAACAAGATGCCCCCCACAAGATTTCAAACAGAGGAGTGAAAGAATTATAAGAACAGTTATCTAAGAGTCAAGGAGCAGCTGTGGAGAGCTACAGAAATACCTGGAATCAGCAGGAACAATTGTTTCACAGAAAGCAATAATTAATGCACTCAACATCCATGGCCTGTATGAACGCTTACCCTTCATGGCCTGTTTTCATGTTCACCCTCCATGCCATGTATGCACGCTCACTATGCAAGACTCCATTGCAGAACAAAGGTGTGTTCAATATAATGATTAGTAGGGACCAAAATTAAACTCTTTGTATGCCACAATACGCACCCCGTTTGGAGAAAAAAGGGCACTGCGTGTCACCCCAAAAACACCAACCGACAGTGAAGATTGGCAATGAGAACATCATGTTGTGGGGCTGTTTTTCAGCAGACGGCACTGGCAAAGTTGAAATAATTGAAGAAAGGATGAATGGAAATATACTGAGACATTTTTGATAAAAATCTGCTGCCATTTCAGTAAGACAATGATCCCAAACACACGGCCAAGGAAAATCTCAATTGGCCGAGCCAATCACCTGAGCTAAATCCAATAAAAAATTAATGGAGGGAGCTAAAGCTCAGAATTCAAAGAAGGAGCCCACAAAAGCTTTAGGATTTAAAGAGTGTTTGCATGGAAGAATGGGTCAAAATCCCACATGAGCAATGCAGGCAACTAGTTTCTCCCCACAGGAAGCATCTTGTCATCACCAACAAAGGCTTTTGTATGAAGTATTAAATATATTTCAGTCTAGCGTGTTCAATACTTTTCCCAAAGGTCATTTCTCATTATTATACATAACTTAATATCTGGACATCTATGGTTTGATTCCTTTGCCTGTGGATTGGATGGGTTTCTACCAACATCTAGTGAGAATTTCATGTCCATAGCACCATTAGAAGAGTGAAGAAATCAGGCGATACCTTTTAGAGGCTAACTGAGTATATTGATGGTGAGCTTTCGAGAGTACTAGCGCTCCTTCTTCAGACATGATGTTATACAAGAAATTGAAAATTCACTAGACTTTTTATACACAGAAGACCTGGACCTTTCAAAGATCTTAGAATTTCTTAACAATAACAAAATGCTATATAAGCAGAAAACATTATACAGAAGGTCAAGCAGTCAACTATCTGGACTTGTGATGCGTGACAGAGTGTCGGGCAGTATTTCCTGGTCTTACTAGCAGCCATCAGGCCGTGATTTGTGACCATCATGTTCACCACATTGTTCGACATTAAGCTGGCATGAATATTTAGCCATTTTGCAGAGTCTGAGAATTTTTGCATTAATACCTAAATTCCCACTCCTTTCGCTACCTCTTGCGTCGTAAAGTGCCATTAAAACCATAATTTTCAGATCTATCAATACCATGGTCCTCTCTAGAGAAGGTGTTGTGCCACTGGAAGATCAGTTCGGCTGTTATTAGTGTGAATCTATGTGAGTTATGCGCTGGCTGGTTCTGCCCTGTTTCCCCCACATAAAGGCCTGTGATGGGACATTGCATAACATAATCAGATACATCACATTGCTAGACCTGCAGGAAAATGTCCCCCAGTTCTGTGCACTTGCTGTGACTGTGGGACAGGTACACGGTCACAGTGTGGATGTGCTGCAGAGTCTTGACCACCTGTTCTGCAGGCAGGGTGAGGTGCCATATTCAGTTGGGGCTTCTGGGCGCTCTGGACAATAATACGGCCGCAGGTTTGGAGTGCCAGAAGGAAAGGAGATGGGGGACTGGGAATATGTCTTTGAGTCTGTTGTCCCTATGTTGCACAGGTTGAAGTTCTTGGCAAACTTGTAGGATCTCCAGCTGTGGGTTGTAGGTACAATTAGGGGCACTCGTTTCTTCCTTTCTGGGTCTCTTTGTATGTGAGCAGACTGTCTCTGTTGGATGGCGGGACCCTTTGCTGATTTGATTTGTCACTTTTGGCCTGTATCAAATTGGAGAATTTTGTCCTCAGATCAGGACGGGTGTTTGTCCAGGTTGTCTTGTTGAGCATACGGATTGTACGTATTGCTGGTGTTCTAATGGATGCTTTTGTGGTTTGGGGTGGAAAGCTGTCATTCCTGAGGTAGGCCGGTCTGTCTGTGGGTGTGTGGTCTCTCGATGTGAGTAGCCGGTGGTCTTTGATGTGCTATTGTAGTATCCAGAACGTGGATTTGTGCTCTCTGAATAGGTAGCTTGAGGTAGATGGTGGGGTGGGAAGTTATTGGAAGTCATTATGGAATTGAATTAGGGCCTCCTCGCCCGCTGTCCAGATGACACATGATATCATCGATGTAACGGAGGTACATCATGGGTTTGGTGGTGCATGTTGGATAGATTACACTCCTTCCAGTGCCGCCATAACGAGTTTTGCATATTGGGGCCACATCTGGACCCATGGGACGTTCCCATTCCTGTAGATAAGGTCCTCTCCAAATTTTAAAATAGTTGTGGCTGTGTATGAATTGTATGAAGCTGTGTTATTGGTTTTGTTGGGAGGTTTAGTTTCTCCAGGTGTGTCCGACATGCTGCAACTCCATCCTTGTGGAGTATGTTTGTATACAAGTCCCTTCCACTGGGGCTCATTAATCTGAGATCTTGGGGAAAGTAAAGAAACAGGTCCACAACCTAACCCTGCAGGAACAGAAGGCTATCACCTCACTGAAAGAAAATCAGGACATAATAAATAAAACCTAGCTGACAAAGGGGCGGCAATAGTTCATGATGAACACTCTGACTACATAAGGAAGCAAACAGGCAGCTGTCCAACCCCGGCCCATTACTCCAACTTAACAGTGATCCAAGAGGACTTTATAAACAGCTAAAGAATAATGATCAAGGAAGTTTCCATTCAGGTCAGAGGCAGGTAGAGGGTGCTATCCCCCAGCAGTTCCAGGCCGGGCTGCTTCTACAGCTCCCAAGATCCACAAGAAGGCAACTGGGAGGCTATCATTTCTGGTATTGGGACTCTGACCGAGAATATCTCAGTTGTGTGGAAAATCTCCTAAAACCCCTGGTTCAGAGACTCCTAGTTACATGCCAGACACTACGGATCTTCTAACATACTCATGCCTCGTCCACTTCCGAGGGGCACCATTGTGGCACCATGGCTTGTAGTATCCTTGTATCTACAAAATAAACCCACAAGGATGGAGGTGCTGCCATGTCGGACACACCTGGAGAAACTAAACCTCCCAACAAAACCAATAACACAGCCATACAGTTCATACTCAGCCAAATATTTTATATTTGGAGAGGACCTATATTTCAGGAGATGGGAACTTCCATGGGGTCCAGTTGTGTGCACCATATGCAAATTTCTCTTTATGGGGCACTGGACGGAGCTGTATTATTTCCACATGCACACCAAACCCATGATGTACCTCCGTTTCATCGATGATATCATGTCATCTGGACAGGCGGACGAGGAGGCCCTAATTCAATTCCATAATGGACTTCAATAACTTCACCCCCACCATCACCTCAAGCTTACCTATTTCAAGAGCAAAATCCACTTTCTGGTTACTACAATTTACACATCAAAGACCACGGCTACTCACATCAGTGTACCTCAAAACCACAGACAGAACGTCCTGCCTCAGATTGGACTGCTTCCACCCCAAACACACAAAGCAATCCATTATATAATACAGCCAGGCTATACGGTTACAATCGTATTTGCTCAACAAGAAGACCTGGACAAACAACCTCCTGATCTGAGGGACAAAATTTTCCAATTGTGGATTAAAGGCCAAAAGTGACGGGACAATAAATCAGACAAACAGCGGACGCCAATCAACTGAAGACAGTCTGTCACATACAAAGAGACCCAGAAGGAAGAACGTGTGCCCCTAATTGTAACCTACAACCCACAGCTAGAGATCCTACGAAAGTTTGCAAGGAACTTCAACCTGTGCTACATAGGGACAAAGACTCAAAGACATATCCCAGTCCCCCCTCTCCTTTCCTCTTCGGCAACCACCAAACCTGGGCGGCGTATTATGGTTCGGATGCGTCCTGAAGGCCCCAATGAAAATGGCACCTCACCCTGCCTGCAGAAACAGTGTGCAAGACCTGCAGCACATCCACACTGTGCCAGTGTACCTGTCCACAGTCACAGCAGGTGCAAAGAAAATAGGGGGACATTTTTCCTGCTGGTCTAGCAATGTGGTGTAATCTGATTATGTATATGCAATGTCCCCCATCCAGGCCTTTATGTGGGGGATA
The DNA here is from genome assembly GCA_025379985.1 of Phyllomedusa bahiana. Classification (NCBI taxonomy): domain Eukaryota; kingdom Metazoa; phylum Chordata; class Amphibia; order Anura; family Hylidae; genus Phyllomedusa; species Phyllomedusa bahiana. The sequence goes on along the minus strand of JAODAL010024574.1, from coordinate 34,940 downwards.
ACTGGGCAGAGACTCAGCAGCGCATGATCTCAATGATTCACGATTAATTACGCAGAACTGTTCTTCCAGTGGCACAAACACTTCTCTAGAGAGGACCACTGTATTGAAGATCTGAAAATTATGGTTTTAATGGGGACACTTTAAGACGCGAGGTAGATGAAAGGAGTGGAATTTAAATTAATGCAAAAAATTTTCAGACTCTGCAAAATGGCTAAATATTCATGCAGCTTTATGTCGAACTATGTGTGAACCAGTGCTGTCACAAATCACGGCCTGATGGCTGCTTAGTTAAGACGCAGGAATACTGACCACCTCTGTTCACGGCCTCACATGTTTCCTGATAGTTGACTGCTTGACATCTGTAAATGACTTTCTGCTTAGATTGCATTTTGTTATTGTTAAGTGAATTCTAAGTTCTTGAAGGTTCAGTCTTTTGGGTATAAAAAGTCTGTGAATTTTCAAATTTCTTTTAACATCATGTCTGAAGTAGGTGAGCTAGTACTCTCGAAAGCTCACCATAAAATATACTCAGTTAGCCTCTAAACAGGTATCGCCTCACTCGATTTTTCCACTCTTCTACTACTTTCTATGGCTAACACGGTACAACATCATACTACTAGCATAGCACCATTAGAAATAGAATTATTTAGAAAACTGGTGATGTGTTCAATACTTATTTCACCTGCTTTATGTTGCTGCAGATTAAAAATAGATAGAGATATACAAATATGTTGATTCCTTCCTTGCTGTTAGAATTACAAAGGTGGCCAGAGGATGTCATTTACAGTACATATTAAAATGGTTGTATGGTTCAGACCAATGCTGTTGACCTAATAGACAGGAGTACCCATTTGGGACTACCTCTGTCTGTCAGAATGTAGAGTCATGCTGGGATCTGATTGTAGAGAGTGCCAGATTCAGGAAATCAATAGCAAGTGTTTAATTTCCCCTCAACACCTAGGGCCACATGTATGAAACGGTTTTGGTCTAAAACTCACTTTTTTCCCCCATAGAAACCTATGTGGAAAAAAGTGAGTTTTAGACCAAAACTGTTTCATACATGTGGCCCCTGATGTTCTGTTTCCTCCAAATACAGATGCTCCTTGTAGTCTCTCTGCTCTGGCTAACTCATGGACGTTTGAAAAATAAGACTAAGAGTAACCTATCTCTATTAGCCAAACAAGGTACCTGACATAGACATCTGTGTATGAGATATCTCATCAGTATAGGGTAATGTTTGTCCAGATGCAATGCTTCTGGGGATATTGGTTCTTATCAAGGGAAACCAGCTGGTGCCTGGGGTCTTACAGACAACGCTCCACAGAATAAAAAAAACTTGCAATTTTCTCTCCGCAAGTGCCTCTTGAGAGCCACCTATCGGTAGTTACCCTCTTAGTCAATGTCCTACCATAAAAGAGACTTGGAACATGACGAGGGGTATTAGTGAAATCAGACACTCGTGTGTTGACCGCCATTTTGGAGTTCTTTCACCTCAATAGTATAACATAGGGCACTGTTTAGCTGGATATTCTTGGGAGGTACTGGTTTTCATGAACTCACATTTCAAGTCTTTTACATAGGCCACACAATACAGGGTAGCTACCGAAAGGTGGCACTAGAGACACGTTTTTTTCCTTCTCGTAAAAAGTTAATTAGCATACTTTTCCCATAGAGCATTGCCTGTAATACTCTATACATCATCTTTTTCTTTTTAATGAAAATCAGTGACCCCCAGATCGGCATTTGTGGCATTTCATGCCGACAACCAGTACTCTACTCTGCTCTAAAATTATGGGCTTAAACCCTGAAATAGTTGTCTATAGATGGTGTCTGTTTTGACTTAGGCTGGACTAACACTGTGTTATATACTACGTTTAAGGTATCTGTTGGGGTATTGGGAAAAAAGGTACCCTGACTGACAGTGTAATGTAGCCTTGGCGGGCCCATAGACATTTATAGAACAAATGTTATCCTATTTGAACTACATTTTCCCTATTTCCTGGCAGTATATGCGAAAGCGTCCCTTTTATGTCCTGCACAGAAAGCTTATACCAGCGGCAAACATAGTGCAGATAGGATATCCTCACACAATCGTCTCCAAGACTTATCCTGTGCTTCCCCCATACTCTGGAACTCACTACCCCAACACATAAGATATCCTCACACAATCGTTTCCAAGACTTGTCTCGTGCTTCCCCCATACTCTGGAACTCACTGCCCCAACAAATAAGATATCCTCACACAGTTGTTTCCAAGACTACTGCCATGCTTCCCTCATACTCTGGAACTCACTGCCCCAACACATAAGATATCCCCACACAATTGTCTCCAAGACTTCTCCCATGCTTTCCCCCATACTCTGGAACTCACTGCCCTAACAAATAAGATATCCTCACACAATCATCTCCAAGACTTCTCCCGTGCTTACTCCATTCTCTGGAACTCACTGCCCCAACACATCAGACTCTCCTCCACTTTCAACAGCTTCAAAAGCAACCTGAAAACCCATCTCTTCAGGATAGCCTATAACCTGCAATAACCCTGCTGTCACTGTGCTACCCCACCAACACGTCTGCCCCTCACCTTCTGTCTTTTTGCTCCTCCTTGTAGATTGTAAGCCTTCGTGGGCAGGGCCCTCTCTTCCTCTGTACCAGTTGTAAGTCATTCATCGTCACCATTGTACTTGTTTGACATATGTTATGTATGTAACCACCCTTTGAATGTAGAGCGCCCTGGAATCAATGGCGCTCTAAAATATATGATAATAATGTAATTTGTTCTATTAATGTCTATGGGGGAGCTACGTTGCAATATACTGATGAATACTTGCAACATAGTGAATAACCCAGTGTGAACCCAACCTAATATCCCCAGGTATGTTTTATGGATCAGTCCCGGACTTACAGAGTAGCTACCTACAGTTCGCACTAGAGAGACAATTAGGATCAAAATGGCCGACTAGGATATCTGAAAATTCTTGCCTGTTCCTTTAAAGGCTGTAAAAAATGTTCTCCATTTAATCCATGTATTTTTTTCTATTCAGCAGCTGCTGTAGAACTTTCTGTTCCCATTTCACTGATGTTATATTTTATAGTGGTGCATAATGCCTACTTCATATCTCTTATCTTTTACATTACATTTATTGCTGCACTGTATGTCCCTCCATGTTCTTTCATTCTAGTCCTAACTATCTAGTCATTGTTTCTGTTCTTTTCTCCTGATATATTTGCTACGTGTCCATAGCTTACAAGTGATCTATTAAACACTTTCTCATTGCTAGCGATGCCATCTGACAATGACTATGGGCAGCACATTATTTCCACACAAACTACCAGATGCCGCGTACCCATACAAGTTCATCAAACACACGAAGAAGATGTTGTCATAATCCTGCCTTATCCCCAGATATTTTCTCAGGGCAGAGTGTATTAAACTGAACCAGACAAGCTTACCAGTAATAGAATCAGGCATGATGCAGCAGTCTGCAGTTACCGGAGATCTTGTTCTCTTAGCAAAACAAAATAAGTACGAGAAGAATGTGTGGCTGGAATATTAATAATTTATTTTACCTGAAAAGATATTCTAGAATGCTGAGCACAAGTCATGGATAGGTGAAACAGGACTGTCATCCACTGTGGAAGAGGTAGTCATCAGGGTCCAAAAAATCTTATCTAGCTTCATTTTTTCTAATTATGATGTTTTTGTAGCTAATTCCTGCTTTGTTACACTATATGTCCCCTCCCTTTTCTGCAGATAAGCAGCAGCATTTCCTATTTGAAAGTTGTTTCTTTTTGTCATTCATAAAAACACGACAATTTTTTGGGCCATATTCAATGGCTGGACTAGACTGAACCCAGTAGCAAACATCTCTGGCCTATATGCTACCTAGGAAAAATTAAGAGGTGCAGCTAAGTGCTGAGCAGCAGCTCACACACTGCTAAGGGAACAATTAGATGATAAAAAAGTGCACATTAGCTTAGTACCTGTACACACAAGCATGCAGAAAATATTTAACACTCATATGTTTAATCCGCCCAAGAATGCTGGGGAGCGGAGGGTACCTGTGTTTTCTGTTGGACACCTAGAAATTGCTGGGCAGCCCGCCTAATCTAATAGTATGGGTGTCACTAATAGGTTGTAAGCCAGCATGGTGTACCACACGTATCTATATTTATGGCACCCTTCTGTATTGCCTTATTTATATGCAATTTTAGTACCAGCAACCACCCCCTCATGCATTGAGGGTATGTGAGTGGTTGTTTTATTGGTATTTTTGCATTTGTGCAATCTCCCCATGCATCATACTGTGGCTTTTCTGCATGCTGGTGTGAACAGGTACTAAGCTAATGTGCAGTTTTTTATCCTCTAATTGTTCCCCTAGAAGTGGAGCGTGTGAGCTGCTGCTCAGCAATTAACTGCACCTGTTAATTTTTCCAAGGTAGCATAGAGGCTAGAGCTGCCAGCTACTGGGTTCAGTCTAGTCCAGCCATTGAGCTGTGAATATGGCCCAAAAAATTGTCGTGTTTTTTGAGTAAGTAATGTCCCATTTTTCGTATGTGTTTTTTTGTCATTTATAACAACAAGTCCCAGGACCCTTTTCTATGCTATGTCCATCTTTCTTTCATCCTCAATCTCAGTGCAAAGCTTCTGTTTCCTTCCTTATGTGAAAAGTCTTGAAAGACAGGACTAAAGGGGAGCAGCTTCAAAAGCTGCCCTGAAAAATGCCAAGGTCCTTCGGTCACCTGAACTCCTGGGCTCTACACAGAGCTGCTTCTTGTGTCCAGATGCAGAGAACTACTGTGCTTTCTGTCACCAAAAAGTTGATGTACATCTGCAGGAAAGCTACAAAATATTTAATGAAAGTACATCACAAAAGTGCATTACTATGGAAGAGATATTTATATATTTTTTTCACAGTCAGTCATAATGATATGGTTCTTCATTTTATTTCCTCGCCTCCTTCCAACGGCCATAATTTTTCTATTTTTCCATCTACAGATGTAGGCAGGTAAGGGCTTTTATTATTAGGGATTTTTTAATGGTGTCAATGACCGTACCATAGAATTTACTGAGAAACCGAAAAAATATTCTATGTGGGTTGAAATGTTAAAAAAACATACTTCCGGCATGTTTGTGGGGGTTTTGTTTTTACGGCCTTCACTCCTTGATGTAAATGATGTGATATCTGCGTTCTGCAGATCGATACAATTCTGGCAATACTCAAGTATGTAGGGTTTAGCACTTTGCACTGTGATGTTATTTTCTGCAACCAATAACGTTTTTGTTCTTCCACTTATGGACCTGATTGAGGGTAATTTTTTGCAGGCTGAAGTGTAAATTTTATTGATACCATGTTGGGCTACATGAGACTTGAATTGACGTGAAATTACCCAAAAAAAGGCAATTTAAGCGTTTTAAATTTCTTTCTACGGTAATAAATTGTTATATTTTAATAGATCAGACTTTTACAAATGCAGCGATACCAATTATGTGCAACTTTATTTTGTAAAATGGCAAAAGTTGGGTGATTTGAACTTTTAATATTTTTTCTTGATTTTATACTTTAAATATATATATATTTTTTAACACCTTAACTTTGAATCCCCTTATGGTACTTGACCCCTATTAGGTGGGATTGTCAGAACACCTTTCTGCATTGTTTATACAATGCAGAAGATTTTTCAAAGATTTGGCAGTAAGTGTTAGAATCACACATATGGCAGCTATGGAAGCCTTCATTAGGCTTCCAACCACCATATTAATGGTTCTGCACGTGATCTTGCCGATCGCAGGTAGGAATGATGCTGAGCACCGTTTCTCATTCATTTAGACACCACTGCTGCGATTGCCATGACGTCTAGAGGTTTTAATAGCAGGGAACAGAGCAGTCTCCACTGTTAGCGGAGGGTGTCAGCTGCAATTAGCAGCTAGCACCTAGTTCACCTATGTATTTAGTTTACTGAGCAGGCCCACTACACAAGAACTTACCAACCCCAGGATGTACCCATATGTCCTGTGTCGGTGAGGTGTTAAAAAAGTGTATTGTGAGTGAACAAATTGCGCCATTGTGACTAAGTGACATAGATACTGCGGAACACCATGTGCCACTGATGTGCTAGGGGAATGTTGACTATAAATGTGCGTAAGGGAGAACAAACATGCTACAGTGGAGCAGCCCACCACTAAAATAAACCAAGGGGCAACCATAAATGTGTCTAAAATGAATGTTAAACACAATATAGGGCCCCAAAGTAGATGGACGTCACTGCACCTCTGCAAACCAAGTTGAAACAGAAGAAAAGGCTCACATTTTCACAGTAGTATCAGAAATGGACCTTGACTGATTGGGAAAGGGTTGCTTCAGTGAGTCACGTCTTCTGCTTCATTGAACAGATGGATGCTGATGTGTCAGGTAAGAAACATCAGAGAACAAACACCTGCAACAACTGCAGGCAGAACACAAGCTGGTGGTGGCAGGGATCTGGGGGATGTTTTCATGGCATTCTCCGGGCCACTCATCCATGTGGAAAGCACTCTCAACCAGTTTGGGAATGAACCCATCTTTGCAGATCTTCTACACCCATACTTACTGTTTGTCTTTCTAGGGGTGGATGGGATCTTCCAGCAAAACAATGCAACATGTCACAAGGCTACAAATATCTGACATTGGTTAAAAAAGCATGAGCAAAAACTTCTAACAACTCGCCTGACCCCCTTATTCCCTAGACTTGAACCCAACTGAGCCTCTGTGTGACCATCTTGATGGTGGTGTTGGCTCTATGGACCAACCCTCCAGCAGCTGTGAGGTGCAGTCAGCGACTTATACCTGTGACAATCTATCAGGACCTAAATGAGTCACTCCCAGCCCGTAAAGCTGCTGTCTGTGCTGCACATAGGTGTTACTCTGTCTATGAGTTTGAGGTCATAATAATGTGACTCGGCTGTGTTCATACATAGCAAACACTAGCAACAACACCTAAGATCAAGGAATAGGCATGTGGGCATTTCCCTTTAAATGAGAATATAAGTGGAAGCTTATATTAACAGTGCAGCCCCTTTGAATTAATAAGGACCAGTAAATGCATGCACCAGCGGGCAGAAGAGGGCATATGGCCACCCAACAGTACAGCATGGATGTCTCACCATGCACAGACACTGGCCCTATTCTGACTTATGACAAATTACTTTAGATTTTAGGGTAAGATGCTCTGTGTAAATGGTTAAAAATGGAAAATTGTAAAACTTGTAAAATAAGATACATTTGTCATGCACCTTTATACACAAACACAAGAGATGGATAAGGGCAATAAGCCAGCAGTTATGGGCATGTTGTTTGTGCTTGCTGGATACTGACATTGTTAAGATTCCCTTCGATTGCCAAAACACAAATATCTCCTTTTTAAATTTACTGCTTGGCCAGAGGCTGTGGCTTTTTGAAATCCTATTAGAAAAACTGCTTCTTTTTTACTTTGCCCCATTACCCTCCCCAGCATTACGTTATCTTAAGAAAAGATCCTTCTTGAAAAATAAATTGACTTTGCCATGTGAAGTTCAATCACCCAGGGGACCCTTGGCCCTCTAAATGACCCGATTGCTCCCACAAAACCCGGGGCTCTAAAGAGCAACGGTTGGGAACTAAGAGGTTTTTTTTTGCAGCTGCTAATTCTTCTTTAGAGGATTAAAATCTATCTAAATTTGGTTATGGTCTGGATATTTATTAAAAGAGTGAACAATGCAAAACCCTAGTACAATCAAAATAGCTGTTAAGCTCAAAAAAAGACTCAAAAGACAAAAAAAAGACACAGGTCCATCAACCCCGAAACCCTACTGTTTTGATCCCGAGAAAGGCAAATGGACACCAATTGCTCCATTCTAGAGAGAAACTTCCTTCCCATTTCAAGATATAATCTAGATCTCCTAGATCTTTCTTCTAGATCTTCTAAATCATTCTAGATCTTGTCTGCCAACATGTAATAGAATACCTTGTAGAATTGTTCTTGAACCTGTTGAGTGAACCATCACAACATCTTGTGCAGAGAGTTCCACAGTTTCAGTGCTCTCACAATTGGTGTTGTTGGTGAAACCTTCTTTCCTATAGACTTATAGACTTCTTTCCTATAGACTTGCCATGGTTACAGGCCTAGGAGTAAAAAGGAAGATCTCTATCGCGTTTCCTACTGTTACCCTGTAAGCTTGCACTCACTTGCGTTTGGACGCCATCTTGGACAATCCCGGGGTTGCTTTACCCTTGGGACCCGCCTTTCGGTTAAAGGGTTGGACCCCCCTAGAGTGCACCCCGACACAGGCTTTCTTTTAAAAAATGGCCTCACCCATCTTTAATAAAAGGAAAAAGAAACAAATGCACAAAACAAACTTTTTTGGCTGTCGGGCCACTGCAAAACTGTATACAGTCCCTCTTAAGCGGCTAGCCCTAAAGTCCAGCACCAAAAAACACAGTAGTACAGCCACCAACTGTACAGTTTTCCTCAAGCTGGAGGGGTGGAACTCTTCCGGGGCCAGTGTTGCCCAATCTTCACAAAAACCACCACCTCGAAACCTGCAGCCCCCAGTTTTTTTATAGGCAACAAGGTTTTTCCAAAACCTGACCGGAAGCGGGAAGGGTCTCCCACCCAAGTATGACCTCCCGGGTAAAGCCAGCCCATAAAAAACCCATGCCCATACTAGATACATGCGCAAAAAGGGGCACGACACCAAAATAGCGGCTTCTCCCACCGGACCGGGGCCCCCGGGTGACATTGGCAGCAAGACCCCCCTTTCTCCCCCTATGGGCAAAATCTGTTTTTTATCTAAGGTCGCCCCCAAAAACACCCCCTAAGTTATTTTTTTAAAACAACCCCATAACCTAAAATTTTATAACCTGTTTTGGGGCCTGCAAAAAAAACCCAATTTCCTTTAAATTCCCCTCCTCATAACCCCTCTAGCTCACTAATCCTTATAAAAACCACTGCCCAAAACTGTATTATCCACAATCCACAAGATGGGTTGCAGCAGGGATTTTAAAGAGTTTTTTTGGGAGATCTTAGGGAACTGAAGGGAAGGGGTGATTTGGGGCCTCTTTGTTATCTTCTGTATAGAACACTTGAGGGTTTTAAACGGGTCCTACTGAATGAAATTTTTAATAGGATTTTTTCAAGTCTATTTCCAATACAAAAATTTTTAAATCAAAAAAAACTCTTTGGTGAAAAAATTTAAAGGGGTTTGTTCACTACAAGAATTGCTTTTTTTGTTCGATCTTGAAAAAAACAAGTCATTTTCCAGGGGGGTCGCTAGGCGTTTTATTCGGGTCGGGGCCCCCAAAAAAACCCCCCCGCCCCAAGTCCCCGGGCTCCAGGCCCCTGCCTGAGCCGGGCACCCCCTTTGGGTCTTCACTGCAAAAGTGGGGTTTTCCCCTGGACGCACCCCAGCCGCGGCTTCTGCGGAGCAAGAGCGAGCGCTCCCCCGCCCCGCGGGCATGTCGGACCCGCAGTCCGACACAGCGGGGCCGCCGGTTTTTACAGCGCTGAGGACCCGCCACCCCCCTGGCCCCAGCCGGCACGTGCGATGCGTGATGTCCACGCCGCTGCCCTCCCGGGCGCACAGCGCGTCATAGGCCGTGCGCCCGAGGGAGCTGCCGGAGGACGCGGGGGTGAAGGGACAGAGCGCGCTCCCCGGGGGGTTAAGGGAGTATTAAGTTTTTGTTTTTAAAGCGTTTACCGCCTCATGGGCCCCCATATACTCCCTGTGCCCCCATACCCCGTGTGGCCCCCAAAAATGCCTTGGCCCCCATATCCCGTTGTAGCCCCCATATCCTTGCCTGTGGGCCCCCCCCAACCCTGCCTGTGGACCCCATATCCCTGCCTGTGGCCCCCATTTCCCGCCCGTTCCTATAAAAGCCTGCATGGGACCCCATTCCACGCTGTGGCCCCCTATCCCCGCCCGTGCCCCCAAATTTCCCTGCCTGTGCCCCCTTAAAGCCTGCCTGTGGCCCCCATACCACGTCTGTGGCCCCCAATCCCGCCCTTTGGCCCCCCCCTTTCCCCGCCTGTGCCCCATAATGGCGCCTGGCCCCTAAAAAGCCTGCCTGTGGCCCCCCCAAAAGCCTGTGGCCCCCCCCATAGCCCCTGGCCCCCTTTTCCCCCCCTGTGCCCCAAAATGCCGCCGGGCCCAATAATTCCTGTGCCCCCATCCCCCTTGTGGGCCCCCATTTCCCTGTGCCCCATAAAGCCTGATGTGGCCCCCATATTCTGCCTTTGCCCCCCTATCCCTGCCTGTGCCCCTATAATCCTGCCTGGCCCCTAAAAGCCCGCCTGTGGCCCCCATATCCCGCCTGTGGCCCTAATACCTCCTGGGCCCCCATAAAAGCCGCCGGTGGCCCCCCCTATCCCCCTGTGGGCCCCCTTTTTGCCTGCCTGTGCCCCATATCCTGCCCGGGGCCCCCCAAAAACTGCCGTGGGCCCCCATATACGCCTGTGGCCCCCCTATACTGCCTCGTGCCCCCAATACGCCTCGTCCCTTTTTAAAACTCCTCATGCCCCCTTTTCCTTCTTGTGGCCCCTATAAACTCCTCATGCCCCCCTATCTGCCTCGTGCCCCTATATACCTCTTGTATCCCCTATATACTGCCTCAGTGCCCCCCTATTTCTGCCTGTGGCCCCATATCGCCTAGTCCCCTTATACTTCCTTTGGCCCCATTTAAAATCCTGGGCCCCCAATCGCCTCTGCCCCCATAACTGCCCTCCCCAATCCTGCCTGTGCCCCCCCATATACTGCCTGTGCCCCCCTATACTGCCTGTGCCCCCCCCCATATTAAATGCCTGTGGCCCCCCCTAACCCTGCCTGTGGGCCCCCTATACTGATTCAGTCCCCTATATACCTAACGAGGGGGACTGCTAACATAAGATTGGGAAATGTGAGGTTCAAGTATTTGTGTCCAAACCCAGGGACAAGTATTTGGCCGGGGGCAATCAAACAGGGAAGGGGAGAACCCCGGGTGGGGGAAAAAAGGGAAAGGAACGACGCGATCAAAAAGAGCCCGGTTTTGGGTTTCTAAATGTAACTGCAGTGTAAACCTTATATTCTGCAAAATCACATACAAAAGTATCTACCACATCTGGTCACTGTATGGCGGGGGGATATGTAATCAAGCCGTGTCAGCTGATGGTCAATTTTGGGGGGGCGCGTTTGGGCGGGGGGCTGGGAATTATTTTAGCCTTAAAAAATAATTTTGGGGCTGGTTTGAGGGGGGTTTTTAACAATCATTGTTGGAAAATTTGCCCAGTGAGGGGGGATTTTTTTGGTGATTTTTTAGGGGTATTTTCAAGAAGGGAGAATTGAAAAAATAAATTTGTCATTGGGTTTTTACGTACAGTGACTGCGAGGAATGGAACGGGTCTGTGTGGAATGTGCCGAAAATAGGCCAGGAACACAAGGTTTTTCTCTTAAAAAACACCCGCGGTTCACAATGGGGGTGAAAAAATCTTGAACCCCCCCTACCCAAAAAAAACACAAAGGGCCCGACCCCGGGGTTTTTAGGACCCAAAGAAACGCCCCTGCACTTTGCAATATGGTCCATTAACATGTCCCCCCAAACCCGATATTCCCTTTGGGTTGGGGTGCATCAGCTCCTCGGTCACATAGCGACCTTTCAATCCCCATGATAGGCGCCCATTGGTTCTATAGCTACAGACCTGGCTTCTCTGCAGCCAGGGGAAGCCATAACCCGCCCCGTTTCAAATGAAACCAAGAAAACAGACTGAGGTAAGATGAATCAATGTAGTGAAAAACCCCTTTAAATGTTCCGGCTTCCCAAAGTCTGGCTGCTTCACACAGGGGGAGGGGGGGAACTTACAGGTACCTGAGTTTTCATCTGCCATATCCTTACGTTTCCCAGTGGCTTTATATACACTCTCTGATCGGCTGAAATTTCCCCCCAATTTTTAAAAAACAGCTCCCGTCTGTGTCCACTGCTGTCTTTTTCATTGCCCCCCGGGGACTTTTCAGTGATTTCAGCATCACAGGACCCTGTATTTTTTGTCCCTGTGTCTATCTCACACATCAGCAGCTTCCTCCACATGCTGGACAATCACTACACTACATTCTCTCTAGAATCTTTTAACCCTTCCTCCCAATCACAGCTATCTTTTCACTTCTCACTGTGGATAACTTGATGGGTGTGTGCGGCCCTTGGGGCCTCTAACTGCCAGAAGTGGGAACATTAACTTTCGACAGTGACATGCCCCCCCCCCCCCGCCCCCGGTCAATCTTGTGTCCTCAACAGTGATCTATATAGCACAAAGATTTTTGTCATGTTTTCGCCCCTTGTTCTTGTCATGTTCTTGGGGGCCCCCCCGGGAGCAGCTGCCTGACTCTGGCCACTAAACATGAGTTAACTGTCTACCAATATCCCTAGAGACTTTCAGTGGCATTTTTATCCAGTGTTTTACTAACTAATATATAATTGTACATTAAGTTTCCTCAACCCAAGTACATACTCTTAGACTTATCTGCAATAAATTTTGCCTGTAAGCTCCATTTCCTCGGGGAACGCCCATTTCAGGGGGTTTTTGCGTGAAAAACAAGGCTGTTTGCATCAAAGAATACTGCTTTTTTTCAATGGGCATGGTGGTATTTGGGGTTTGAAAAACCCCTTCCCCAATTGTCAATGAGTTGCAATACCCCACCCTGCCCACTGAAAAGGGTGGCACTGTCTTATGAATTAAACAGTCATGTTTATTCTTAACTCGTGCAAACCCATTTAAACTTCTGTCTGAAACTGTACTAATTGTACCCCTTGGATATTAAAAAAAGAGTAAGGTTTTAAAGTAAGTCCCCGGGGGAAGGAATAAAATAATGTAAGAATTATGGAAAGGAGAGTAAAGAAAAAATATCGTAAAAATTAATTTCTTGTTTAAAATATTGCCCTAATGTTTGGTAAAATGAAACAAAAACTTTTTATTTTTAAAAGGTTCCCAGATGAAATTTACTATCCATAGCCTTTCACCACATATATAGCATATAAGCATATGGGAAAGCCCTATGACTGAGAATGCTATGGATTTATAGGTGTATGTTCTAGAGAGGGAGCCCATGTATTATTGGGCTCCTGGAAAGAAGGGCCCCATTCTAGGTTGGATTGTCACCATTTTATTCAAAACCTACCAAGGAATGTGGTCTCGACACGAGATGCAATGTATTTGGGTTTATGGTCGGGGGTTCCTGTTTTTGTCTCTACAATACGTGGGTACTACAGCCCTGTAATGCTCTTATGTATTGTGCTGTGTTTTTTCATTTTTGGGGGTTAGTACACCTTCCGTACAGTGGGGTTATACATGTTGTACTGCTTACAGTTTAGTGGGTCAGCAGTGTTGGGGGGGTCTATAGAACCCCTTCTTAGTACAGTGGCGGGTACTACATGCCCTGTATGCTCTTATATATATTTTTTGTTTTGCATAAGTGTTTGGGGGGTCTAGTAGAATATCCTCAGTACATGCAGTCTACAGTTTTGTATGTTTACATGTAAAAGTGCGTGCATACGGGAGAGGGTCAGGCGCCTCTCTACGTACAGGCGTACTACATGCCCTGCTGACTAAATGCCGAATGAGTTGCCCCTTTTAGCACCAGTTGGGACCCATAGTTCTTTTCTGGACTTGTGTAAAAAGTACATGATTCAAAAGCCCTGTCCCTATATAGAAAGTGATTTCCAGCTTCAGCAGCCTTGCGGGGTGTATAGGGGGATTTTTTTTAAATCATGATTAGTAACGTTTCTTTTCTTTGTTTTTTATTTTGCAACTACTGTAATAGTTTGAAACCTCCTGACAATTGTCCTGTAAAATCTGTCAGAAGAGGACACCTGTCAATGGCTGATGTGGGGATACAGATTTCTCAGCCTGACCTGGGCCCTGGTACCTAAGTGCCCCGCAGAAAACCCTTGCCCATTAGAAATGCTAATGTTTATTATCCAGAGCCAATTATCAGTTTTCCAATGTTAGGCTGACTTTGCCGAGGTTGTTTCTTCAGATTTCTGCTGAGGGTTTTCACTGACAGAGGCATGTTTTGGGTTTGGATGGGGTTCAGCTTCAGCAGTTGCAATTTTAAGTCCATGATGGGGAAAATCTGCACTGTAACTCACTATATCAAATGAGTGGACATCATTTCATACAAAGATTTTGGCCAGGAAATCAACATGTTAAATTCCTTGTTAAAATCCATTGTGCCCAAAAATCTTTATAGTTTCAACATACAATGGTCACTCTGGAACCGATTAATATTGCATCTTGAGCGGCCATTGTATGTTTTTATGGTTGATTTTCTCAACAATATCTGCTTTAAAGGGGCTGTCTCACTACAAAGATTAGCTGTTAACATGTAGGGAACACTAAGGACCACATCTATGAAACGGTTTTGGTCTAAAACTCACTTTTTTTCCCCATAGGTTTTATAAGCTGCCGCTCAGCTCTGGGACGCCATCTTGGGCCCCTCCTGGGAATTTTTCGCTGGCGTTTGGACCGCCCTCCTTGGTTGAACGGGTTGGCAAAAGATCTTTTTAAACTAGGTGAACGTTTAACGGCTTTGGCCGCTTTTTAGGACAAGGGGTACAAAACAAAAAAAATAAAATAAAACCCTTTGGCCCGTCTTGCCCCTACCCCCACTTCAGAGTCCCTTCTGTCCCGAGGTCGTGCCTATCGCACAGCCCCCCCCAAAAAAACAGTTTCCACACTGTGTCCCAGGCTTCCCTGTAGCCTCTGGGGGGGCCCGGCTCTTCTCAGCTCTGCGTTCACACCTTCTAACAGCCCCGCCCCCTCACCTAGAGTATTAGGTTTTATGGCCTCCAAGATGTCCCAAAAAATTTTTTGGGCTGGAAACCCCGGGACCCCGGAAAGCGGGGGACAGCCACCCACCCCCGACCTTAGCTGTCCCGGGGAAGAGCCACCCCCTATCTAGTGCCTTGCAGCTATTCTGCCCCTACCGTAAGTTCTAATATAAACCCACACAAAATAGGGGCTTTTTCCCCACCGAACCCAGTTCCCAGTGGTGCATCGCAGAGGGTTCCCGGCCATAATCTTAGTGCGGATCATGGCCTTTCCCGCGGCGCTCTGCCACATATCCCCCCCCTCTGATAAAAGTCTAGAGCTTCCTCCTTGGCCCGGCTCCCCGGGGTCAAACTCCATTTGGGGGCTTTTTAAGGGGCAGAGTGAGTTTGGGCACATACAACTTGGACTCATCCCATGCATTTTACCCAAATGGGCAAAGATTATCATAGCCACTTTTTTTTTCGGGGCACAACCCACCTCTGCCCAAGGGTGCATCATCATAGCCCCTGCCGACATTCTAGGGGGACACTGTTAAAAACCCATACCAGGCTATCAACCCCCTAGGCTGCTTAGACACACCCAAATTCTTGGCATTTTGCACCCTGGGAAGAGTTTTCACTTTTTTTGGGGTCTCGCTAAGCAAGAGGCCCCTGGTTTGTTCATAACCATATAGTGTTATCAGAACGTTAGAACGCACACTTTCCCGAGTTTATCCACCTGGCCCCTTTGGGGCACACTGAGCCCAAAACCTGTACCCCCTTTGGGCTGCAGGATTTTAATGGAAACCAAACTTTCTTCATCACCAGGGGCCTCGGTCCCATGACCCTCTTGTCTCTTCGAGTCAGATACAGCTTCAAATTTCCTGGACCCTGAAGCTCTGCCTCTTGGTCCCCCTGTTTACTTTTGGTTCCTCCCGAGGAAATATGGCTACCTCACTGACCCCCTCGTGAGATACCCCCCACTGCAGATGACGTGGAGAGACGGTACCCTGTGCCCCTCTTCACCTTATTCAATAAAACCCCTTATTATTGAAGACAGCGCAACATCAATGGAAGCCCCCCAATGACCCCCGCCTCCTTTCCGGGAGTTTTTAAGGGCGAGGACTCGCTTGTCCCTCCATACACCCCTTAAAAGCAGTGGGAAAACCCCCTTCATGCCCCGTTTTCCGTTTTTTTTTATGCAATATCCTTGCCCACTACAGGGGGCACGGCATTACCTGAGTTCACAGTCTGCCAGGTTTTTGACTTGTGGTGCCATTGGGGAGGGTTTATTGCACTACGAGACCACAAACCATGTTGCCCTTTTAAATCAGACCTCAACCATATCAGAGCACATGCCCCCGTGCGCGTTTTCACCTCCGTTTAGCAGCGACCTTTGGGCAATTGTGGAGATGTTTCCCTTCCTCCCCCACAGCCATCTTAAGGGAAAACCTCGCTTCTTCTGGTCACCCCATATCTTTTCTACTATCACGGTCATATGGGGCACGGATTTCCCAGCACCGGCTAACCTTTTTATGGGTTTCCCAACCAAAAACCAACCGGGTGTTTTCCATTAGGCAACTCAGTACCTTCTCAATACCAGTGGGGCAGCAACACTGGTGAAAAAGGCCCCCCCCATTTACCACCACGGACAAAACTCTTTTTGTTTTTCCCCTTCTTCCAGGAAAAATATATATTTGCTCAGACCCCACTCCTCTTTCCCTTTGGGGGATTTAAAACAGCCCCCCTACCCCCCCTTTGGGTTTAAGCATCCCCCCACCTTGGGGTTTGCATTCACTATCTCTGTCATTCCCGTCTTTGTGACCACTGCATTTTTAAAAGCGTGGAATTAGCAAAAGGAACATGTGAATACCGGGGGACTACAGGTCCCCAATGGATTCTCTCATCCCTTGGTGTCACCTTTGGGGATCTAAAACACATTTTTCACTGCTGGGGGCTGCACACAGAATCTCCCTCACCCGTTATTTTTACAAACAATCTTTATATTCTCGAGGCCTCATTCATGCAGGATACACCCCTCTAGGGTCTGGGACACACCCTTTTTAAAGCTGTCTCCTCCCTGCAGCACAGCATTTTCCCCATTGACAGTCCCAGTTGCGTGCTTCGGGCGGCCCATGTGTCCCGGCTCCGCGGCCCGCGGGATCTGCCCAAACGGGCAGATTCTCAGCCCGGGCCGGGCTGGGGTCACGGGCAGACCACTCACCCTGGACCCCCGACCTTCACCACCTTCAGGGCACCAACTCATACGTTTCACAGGGGGGCAAAAGAAACCTTGTTGCTAGGGAAAACCGCATTGGAAAAACCCTGGCCTGCACATTTCCCGATTGTCATCCCCACGGGGACACACATACCTGAGCACTTGGGGCTTTTCCCCTATGACCTCCAGGGGCACACGAGCAAACCCCTCTCTGCTGCATGGTGAAGTTCCTTAGCAGCACACACTCATTTATTCCCCCCCATAGCTCTGCCCCCACGCCCTCCGGGGCAGATCTCCCCTGCTTTCCCTTACTGAATGCTGACCCCCTCTTGCTTTTTCAAAGGGGCCCACAGAAACTGGGGCTAATATTGTGCTACGCTCAAAACACCCCCCTGTCAGCTGTGTGACAGGTAAGGTTACAGGTATATTTAACCCATTAGAAAACATTTGCAATAGGCAAAATTAGTTATATGCAGAAGGTAACAAATTCATTTAAAAAACCAAGTCCCAATCCCAAGCACACTTGCTTTTGGACTTTTTCCTAGGTAAAGGTTTAGGATATGTTTCCCACCCAAGTCCCCATTTAAAAACCCTCTGCCCTCCCTTTCTGGGGACTTCCATGGGGGATTTTCTGGCTCTATAAGCTGGCACGGAACCCTTTTTTTGGGGGCGTTTCCATGAAAACCACCCGCTGTGTGGCCCACGTCATCTCCCCCAGCGCCGAAATAGGGAAAATCACCCCCCCACAAATTCCACTTTGAGGGCCCACAAAATCCAGAACTATTGGCCCGTCCCGCAACCAATGCAAAAAGAAGTTAACAGCCTTAAACCCCGGTTTTTGGGTCGGAAAACCCTTTACAAAGGGGTTTATTCCGGGTTGCCCCCCAGAGACCCCCTTGGGGACAGTCCCAAACCACCAATGGGTTTTCCCCCCACCAGCAACTCCCAGGGTCCTCACTGGCATCTCCTTTCCGGGGCCCCTCGCAGCCGCCTTCTGCGTTGGGGGTGGGTTACCCTCGGAAAGGGGCCACCTCCATACACCTCAGCAGCTAAACCTGGTCGGAGTTGACCCATGCTGGTAAAGGAACCCCTGGTTTTGGGCTTCTTTTGGGGAAGGGACTCCCTTTGGGGTTTTTTGCCCCACCCTTTTTTCACGGGCCCCTCCAAGGGTTTTTGGGGGTTTCCCTTTCTTGGATCCGCGGGTTATAGGAAAGGAGGGGCCGGGCACAGGCCCTACCCTGCTGGGGTATTAGGGGGCAGCTTGGCCCAATTTCCCTTTTTTAAATGGGGGGAAATTTTGCCCCCAAAAAAATATTATAAAAGCTAAACCCTTTGGGCAAGGAAGAAATTTGGGGCCAGCAAGACAGTCTTTTTAAACTGGGTGCATCCCCTGTCTCTCCACAGAGGGTTTCTCCTGCTCCCTGGGGCGGGACCCCCTTTCCCCCCCCCGCAACCAGTCTTTTTCAGACAACAAAAAGGCCTTTTGAGGGGTCTTGTCTTTCTTCGAGGATGCTTTCCCCACACAGAGAAAAATATCCAGCGGTCCTATGTAGATTTGCGCATTTCCTTTTTTGTAAACCCCTTTTTCTGCCCATTTTTTTACACAGTCACTTAGTCCCCAATCTTTGCCCCCCTTCCCCCACCAATTGTAAGCTGCCGTCAGCTCTGGGAGCCCTTTTTGGGGGCCCTTTTCCCGGGGATTCCCCTTTGGCTTTTGGGAAACCGCTTTCCCTTGGGTAGAACGGTTTTTGGCAGACAGTTTATTCGACGGGGGGGGAAACGTTTCGGGATGGCCTGGGCCCAGTTTAAAAAGGGGACCCCGGTGTAAAAAACAAAACAATAAAAAAAAAACCCTTGGCCGTCTTGCCACAAACTCATTTTACAGAGCCCTCTCTGCCCCGAGGTCTGTCCCAAAGGGCACAGCCCTCAAAAATACAGTTTCCACAAATGTTTTCCTAGGTTTTCCCCGTAGCCTCTGGCGGCCAGAGCTCTCTTCCCGCTCCCGCTGCTTCCCACCCTTTTCGGTTTAAAAGCCCCGGCCCCCCCCCATACCTGGGGAAAACTGGCTTTTTTAGGCCCCCCAGAGTGTGTCCAAAATATGGGTGGAAACCCCGGGACCGGATTGCGGGGACAGCCACCCACCCCCACACCCATAGCGGGCCCCGAAGGCCACCCCCTACCTAGCTGCTTGCAGATATTCTAGCCGCTACCCTAAGTGTCGGAATATAAAAACTGACACAAAATTTGGGGGGCTTTTCCCACCAAGCCCCGGTCCCCGGTTTTGGGGCATCTGCAGGGGGTCTCCCCGGGCCCTAGACACTCTGTGAAAGGATCATGCGACTACCAGCCGTCGCTTGCCATAGTTGCAAAGGGGGAAAAAATAGGTTTTTGACCAAAAAAAGTTTCATGCTTTGTAGCCCCCAAAATGAAGGGCGGTTTTTCCCAAAATTATTCTTTGTTCATTTTTTTTTGTTGGGAGCTAAAAAAAATTTTTTTATTACCCTTTTAGGGTTTTGGTTTTTTCAATGACCGACCTGTTGGGTTTTTTTTTAATTTGATAACAGGGGAAAAGTATCACAACAGGTCCCCCAGACAGAACTTTCCCCCAGCCCGGGGAGCTTGGGGGGGTGTTATCTGATCTTTCCCGACACTAACTCTATATTTACTTTAGCTCTCAAGATTGTCTGTACCTCAAGGGGGTGGGATTTTTTTATCTAATTTTGCAGGGAAATTTTGAATTTCACGGTCATTGTAATTACAAACCCGCATGATAGAAAAGTGACAGGGGTGCATGAATGAAATAATGTGCTTTTGCTCTAGGAAAAAACCGTGAGATGAGACAACCCATTTAAGTTTTTTTTAACCAAACCCACTTCTCTTTCGGGTTTAAAAGTTTTTGGGGGTTTTGATTTTTTGTTTCTGTCCCCTTTCCCCCCGGGGGGACCCGGTGGTAAGGTAAGGGGAAAAAGGGGGTGATCGCTTAGGGCACCACTTCATCCCCGGTAGGAAGGGGGTGTAAGGAGGGATAGATTGGGCTGAATTTTCCATAAGGGGGGACTATATGCCTAATTTGCCTACGGTACCATACTACCTTGTCCTAGTCCTGCCTCCTCGCAACTAATCTCTCATTTTGGCCCCTTGTCCTTGTGTTTAGTTTCGTATAATAAAAAAAATGTTTTATAAACCTTTTTAAAGGGGGTTTTTCCCTAGCGTTTTCGGAGTTTACTGATCCGTGTACTGTGAATACATCCTTTGTACCATCTAGCTGCAGCTACTTGTTTACATCCTCAAACAGCAGTTTTAGAGCGACATAGGTATTGTACATCATTGACATTTTAAATCAAGAAAAGTCTGTCAAGTTGATACAAGAAAGTGCAGGAATAGGTCTCTGGATACAGAAGAAAAACTGTGTTCCTTTTGAAATTCCCTGTTTGTAGAACAACAAATATTATTATTCTTTCCAAAAAAAAGTGGGGTTTTTAAAATATTGCTTATTGGGATTATTTGTGTTAAAAACTTTGAAAGGGGAAAACCCCCCTGTATTTAAGCGCTTGGAAAAAAAAAACCTAAAATGAAATAATAACAAACGTAAAGTATGACCTTACGGTGGCATTCTGCTAAATTTCCCCTGTTGTTAAAACTTGATTACGCCTCCTCCCCGGCTGCATTTCAGCCGGCTTTTACTAATAACTACGACGCAATTCTTGATTTGTGATCTTTGATGGATGGCTGTCTCTGTTTCTAGTTCTAAAGAAAAATATATAGTTAGATAAAGTTCGGTGCGATTGATGAGCAAGTTTATGACACATGGGCAACAAAGCTATTGTCGTGCATCTGGTGAGTAATTTGGAATTTTATTGCAGATAAATCCCAAAGGAAGGCAGCAAAAAGAATAACCCTTTGGTGCAACATTTATGCTAGAAAAAGGGTTTTTTAAAACATTTACATTAGGAACTTCCATCACAGGTATTATCAGGATACTTTAGAAAAAGTTCTCATGATATATACGAGGGGCTGCTTATAAACCTTAGCTTTACCCAGAAAGAAACGAGACAGGAAGATGAAACTTCACATTTTTTTCCCAAATACTCCCCATGATGTCAACACATTCTTCTTGGTTTTCCCAATTTCTGAAAACCCTTGCAAAACCAAAGGATTTCGGTTTGGTGCCTAAAACTAGTCATCCGTAGCAGCCAGGGCTCAAAAATGGTGGAAATTTTTGGAAACCCTTGAGGTGTTTCTTCGGTTTTGGAAAAAGTGGTAGTGGGGGGGGGCTGATCGGGTTGAATTAGGTGGGTGGTCCCCCAGCTGGAAGCTAGCTCCCCCAGTTTTCCCCGTGGTCGATTATGCGTGTAACGGAGGCGTTTTTGCGGAACAAGTTCTTTTTGGACAGTTCCCCGCGCCTTTTGGGGCTGCCTTCAATTGGGTCCAAAATTTTAAATTTTAATACCTTGTTTGATGGGGGAACCTTTTTTTGAAGGTAGTTCACTGCGACACCTTTTTTCCCCCGAACACGAGCCATCCCCTTAGTATTTGTGGGAAAGGGGATGCCGCACACTATGTATGTGTTGATATAAATATCCTTGGGGTGTTAGGTGGGGTTTGGCCCCCTTCGTCTCAAATTGAAGAAATACCTTAGCACCCCATAAAAAGGTAAAGAGTTTTATGTTTATTGAAAATCTTTGAAGTAAACATATTCCAAAATAAATGTTACAGAAATACAGGATATCCAGACTATGGAAAATTTTCGGCCATATTGTCCTTCCTCAGTCCTGTCTGGAAGTGAACAGCGGAGGCCTAGGAAGTGAGGAAAAGGTAGGCACCTACAATAAACATAAAACTCTTCACCTTACTTATGGAGTGCTAAGGTATTTCTTCAATATTGCTATATTTTAGTGGCTGTTTTGCACCTGAACTTTTTTGGGATGAGGAGAAATAAGTGCCCCCATTTTTGACTGCCCCTTGGTTTCAGGGTATAAAAAATAAATCCAGGTCTTCCATGGGACCCAGTCAATCCGGGAGGTTCTTATCGCCCGGAAAGCTGAAAAATGGACGGGGAAAGGTTTTCACTGCATTTTTTTCTGACCCGTTGTCAAACATTTGGGGACCCACTTTGAAAATAGCTTTTTCCGTTCAAAAGGGGTTTATGGATAATGCCCAAAACCTTCCAAAAAATCCCTTGATTTGCTATTCCTTTAGCTGAAAATTTGCCAAATTTTCCCCTAGAGGGTTTTTTCACGATTAGATCTTCAGAAAACAGCCATCTCGTTCGTCCGGACGTTCCTCATCATTGGTGCTGAAGTGGGCCCGTTTTAAATTTGGCAAACCCAGTTCTTAGTTTAGATTGAAGGGCTTGATCCCCCTAGTTGGACATATCACGGAAAATCCTTCAGGACTTTTTTTGCAGAAAACAAAAAATTTTTTTTATCCCTGCTCTCATTTACTGTGAATATCGCCTTGACTCCCCCATTTTTTTTTCCCGTGTGCCCAGACAGTGTTGCCATAGATACAAAACAAACTTTTGAAAACATACATTAGACAAAAAAGGCTTTCATGTGTGTAACATTTGTTAACATAGAAACAAAAAAAGAACACAAAGTCAAAGACTTATCAGCAGCCCCTCATATCGTGGCAGAGTCATTGGACTCTATGGACCAAACATAGCCTGCTTTGGTCTATTTCATGGCTGAATACGTTTTATGCACCAAACACAATAGCGTGGCTTGCCCCATGCCCTGCAATTT
Source organism: Phyllomedusa bahiana (assembly GCA_025379985.1). Taxonomy (NCBI): domain Eukaryota; kingdom Metazoa; phylum Chordata; class Amphibia; order Anura; family Hylidae; genus Phyllomedusa; species Phyllomedusa bahiana. The sequence continues at coordinate 12,190 of JAODAL010024574.1, read as the reverse complement.
GGGACTTAAAGGGGATGTCCACTTTATATTGTTTTTATTTATTATGGAGATCTTAGAAAATCCTACAATTTTCTAGTATAGATATATTAAAAATTCTGCTCCTGTTCCTTTTTCATAGAAATGCAGTAGGCTCCTATCTAGAAATACAAAAATGTCCATAGTAGTGGCTCCTATGGAGTAACTGTGATGGACTGAACACGGTGTCAGTTCTGTGACCTCTTGGCAGTCAGTTAGCAGCAGGTGACATGATATTCTTCACTGTGTTTAGTTCCTTGTATAACTGCTGTCTCTCTAGAAGATGACATGTTGTTAATAATGATAACAAAAGATTGAAACAAAGCAGAAAGATGAGGAAAGAGAAGAAGGTGTCAACACTGCATGGTGCCCATTAGTACAGAATACAAAAAAAAAAATCATTACTCTCACCCAAAAAGCTCTTTATGGTGGCATCCCCCACATCTCCTCCCTTTTCTATCCTAAACCCACAGGTCTCCGTTCTGCTGATGATCTTAGATTACATGCCTCAATCTTTTGAACCTCCCATGTTCGCCTCCAAGATTTCACACATGCTGCACCAGTTCTCTGAAACATGCTACCCCATACGATCGGGCAAACTCATAACCTTCATAGTTTTATGCATGCCCTGAGAATCTTCTTGGGCAGGTCTGCCAAAATCCCTAATTGCTAACGCCCCTGCTTTCTGTCACACACATTTCTGTCCCTCCCTGATTGGGCATCACGTCACTTTTCTGTTAAGCGTACGTTTGGGTGGGGTTTTTTCCACTTTTATGTAAACCAGCACAGATTTTTAAAAAATGAGGGGCCCCTTGTGTAAACCCAAACCTTTTCCCCTTATTTCACCCATCAGCCTATAGTTGTAAATTTGTGTCCCCTTTTTGTCTCATCTGTAAGTAGCTTTTTTATAATGTAATGTTTGGTTTTGTCTTTGCTTATACCCTCTACATTGTAAAGTGCTGAGGAATGTGTTGGCACGATATAAAGATTTTATTTTAAAAGCAAGCGTTTCTCAAAGCATGATAGGGGAGAAATTGCTGGGGTATCTTTTTTTAAAGGAGTTCTCGGGAAAAAGAAAAAAAACGAATAAACAATGTCTAATGAAAAGAATCCTAATTCTTTAATTAGAATAGTCTGCTCGTTTTGTTGGGGGTAAACATTATAGAAGAAAAAATGGCCGCCCGGCTCCTTCCTCAGCAGAAACCTGCCTACAGGAAGTAGGGCAGGCTCTGTGATTCTTCCCGGTTTGGTGACTGACATAATCGCGTGTGCTGTGCTCAGTCGATTGAAGACTTGTGATTGAGGGACGGTCTGCAGGGGGAGAAAAGGACTGATGCCTTACACCACACAGATATACATATATATTTTATATATTTTATAAATTTTTAATATATATTTTATATTATAATTTTATTTTTATTTTTTTATATATTTTTTATATATATATTGTGAGCTGCCCCCTTGCTCTGGGAGCCATTTTGGCCCCCCACCCCTGGGTTTCTCCTTTCGGACGCCGCCGGGGGGGACAGTATTGGCCCCTGACACCGGCTTCTGTTTTAAAATGGCTCCGCCTTTTTTATTGGGGCTAAGAAAAAAGGTACAGAAAAACAAAACAAAATAAACTCTAGCCGCGGGCCCACTAATATAATTTAGAGACACCCTTCTACCGTAGTCGGATCTATACCCACACCACCAAAACACGTACTCTCAAGTCCGACAGGGGTAAGGTTCCCTCAAGCCCCCGGGGGCCCGAGTCTCACTAGTCCCTACTGCTCCAGTCCCAGGTACGGCCCACCCCCCCTGTCACCTGCAGAGCAGGCTTTTATAGGCCGGGAAATCCTGGAACGGGAACCGAACCTGGCCTGGAACGGGGGGAAGCCTCCCACCCAACGCTGGGACCGCCCCGGGAAAGGCAACCCAATATAGCCACTAGCACCTACTAACAACAGTTCAGAAACCGGGGTTACTGACGCTAACTGGTTGCCTTCCCCCACCGAAAGCCGGGACTTCGGTGGCATTCCCAACTAGGGGCAGCCCCATGCGACCACCTTGGTTTTCGCCAATATCCCCCCCGTTGAAAAAGGGCCGTGGGTCTTGATCAATCCCAAAAACCCTTCCCCGGGGTCAAACTTTTACACGGGGCCAATCCCCTTCCTACCTCTTCAGGGGTGGGGGACGCCTTGCTCACATACACTCGATGTGGTTTTCATCCATGCATTCACCACCAGGGGCATAACGCATACACTCTGCCACAATGCCACCACCTTCGCCGCTGCCGACATTCACAGGGTTACTACTAGCAACCTCTTTTCCGCCCCCAGAACCCCCGAGCCTTTTTTCCCACATAGATTAGTTTTGCCTTTGGGCCCATTTGGGCAGTTTCCTCCCCCTTTTTGGGTCTCTCAGGGAAAACCCCCGGGGTTTGGGCCCAGCAACCCCCAATCTTCCCAGAAGCTGTGATACAGCAATTCTCAGGGTCACTATCCACCTGGCCGCTGGGTTAACCCGACCCAAAACCCCTACCTCTTTGTCTCAGGACTATGAGGAACCCAAAAACCCCTCTTAACACAAGCCCGGGCCCCCATGACCATCTCATGCTCCTTTGGGTCAGCTAATTCCCTAAATTTCTTGGGACCCTGAAGCTTTGCCCCTTTGGTTCTGCTGCCCTTGACCTTCTTAGTGACCCCTCGTGGTGATAATTCCTTTTTGGGGCAGGTCCACTGTGGCCCCCTTTAAAATGCCCGTAGTAAGTGCAGGGTTTTTCCCCCGCCAACATTTCCTGGATTTCATAGTGCCAGAGGACACATTCCCTGTTCACCCTCCGTTTACCAGCTCGGGTCTAGCAGCAGCCCTTTCTGCGCAAGGTGTGGAGATGTTTCCTGCACATCTCCAATAACCATCTCTAAGGGAGAATACTCAACCCCTGTCAGGGAGACTTCTATATCTTGCACATCCTCAAGTTCGCATGAGTCAATGGCAGACCTATTTTCAAACAGGACACCAATCATAGCAGCCTGGCTAACCTGTTTATGGTTCTCCGACTCAAACACCAAACTGGCTGTGTTCACATTAAGTAACTCACATTCTTAACACCAGTAAGTGTAGCAGATGTCTGACTGCACATGGCACCACTTGTAGGTCCCCCACATGTCCCCGGACATAAACCTCTGTGATACGGCTATTATTTTCCTCCATAAGCTCTGGGAAACGTTTATCAGTTGCCTCAGAACAGACACTCTTTATCTCTGAGGATCCAAATACTCTCACCTGCCCCTAGGGGTCCCTGAGCAAACTCTTTTTTCCTGGGTCTAGCAGCTCACTACCATCACTGCAATCCTTATGACCACTGCAGTAAAAGCTGCTGAGAATACAACAATCCTTAGAACATGTCAACTCAACTGCACTACAGGTCCCAGCATGCCTGTTCTCGTCATTCCCTGCAGGGTCACAATCGGGATCCCCACCACAAAGCTCCATCTCTGGAATACCCTGTTCAGGGCTGTAAACAAAATCTGCCTTGGCCCATATTCTCTTTGCATAACTTTTTCCATCATTCTCCTCTGCATAATCAGCATGATCATTATATTGAACCACTGACACATTGCCGTGTCCAGTCCCACACTGAAACAGAGACTCTTCACACACAGCTGCCTGGCACACAAACTCACAAGCTTTTCCAGCAGGAGATGCAGAGGGAACCTTGTTGCTAGGGGCAACCACATTAGCTCCAGCTGAGCGTATAGTGGTAACACATTTCTCCAGATGGTCATCCATCACAGAACACCCATCCTCTGCAATACTCCTAGCACTGTTAGCCACGCTCTCTAGGGGCACATTTGAGCTAATCTGCTCTATAGCTGTGACTGGCATTTCTGCAGCAGCTAATTCACACTCTGCAGTCACTCCACACATAGCCCTGACAGCAGTGACCTCCAGGGGCAGACCTGAGCTGCTCTCTGCTACCACACCTCTAACTGCTTGTTCACAAAGGAACGCAGTATTTGAGCTGACCAGGGGCGTCGCTAGGCTGTTTTATTCGGGGCTCGGGGCCCCGAATAAAACCCCTGTCCCCCGAGTCTCCCGGGCTCCAGGCCTCTGCGCTGGGCCTGGGCAACCGACTGGTCTTCAGCTGCTGCGGTCCGCTGGACGCACACACAGCTGAGGGCTTCTGCGGGGCAGAGAGCGGAGCGCTCCTGCCCGCAGACAGTGTCGGACCGCAGGTCCTCCCACCGCGAGGGCTCCCGGGCCCTCACAGCGCTGTGAGGACCCGGCGCGGCCCCGTGCGCCTCAGCGGCGTTTCGCGATTGGAACATCCGTCATCGGGGACGCTCCCTGTCCTGGGCGCACAGCGCGTCCATAGGCCGTGCGCCGAGGATCTGCCGGAGGAGCGCGGGCTGAAGAGGACGGAGCGCGCTCGCCGGTGGAGTTAAGGTTAGTATTAATGTTGTTATTTTTATAGCGTTTTCCTGCCTCAGTGCCCCTATATACTGCCTGTGCCTTATAATGCCTGCCTGTGGCCCCCATATACTGCCTGTGCCCCTAAAATGCTTCCTGTGGCCCCCATACCCCTGTCTTGTGGCCCCTTATATACGGCCTGTGCCCCTATAATGCCTGCTGTGGCCCCCATTATCCCTGTCTGTGGCCCCCTAAAAACTGCCTTGCCCCTATAATGCCTGCCTGTGGCCCCCATATGCTGCCTGTGGCCCCCATATCCTGCCTGTGGCCCCCCCCTATTTTACTGCCGGTGCCCTATTATGCCTGCCTGTGGCCCCCATATGCTGCCTGTACCCTTTTATACCTGCCTGTGGCCCGCATATACTGCCTGTGACCCCCATATACTGCCTGTGCCCCCATTTACTGCCTGTGCCTCCATATCCCTGCCTGTGGCCCGCAATACCCCTGCCTGTGGCCCCCATATGATGCCTGTTGCCCCTATATACCTGCCTGTTTCCCCTATATATCTGCCTGTGCCCCATATACCTGCCTGTGCCCCCATATACCTGCCTGTGGCCCCCATATACTGCCTCATTGCCCCATATACTGCCTCAGTGCCCCCATATACTGCCTCAATGACCCTATATACCTGCCGGTGGCCCCATATACTGCCTGTGCCCCCTATCTACTGCCTTTGGCCCCATATACTGCCTGTGGCCCCTATATACTGCCTTAGTGCCCCCATATACTGCCTGTGGCCCCATATACTGCTTCAATGACCCTATATACCTGCCTGTGGCCCCATATACTGCCTGTGCCCCCATATACCTGCCTGTCCCCCCCTTTATACCTGCCTCAGTCCCCCTATATACTGCCTCATTTGCTCTTATATCCCTGCCTCAGTGCTCCTTATATACTGCCTCAGTGCCCCTAAAATTCTGCCTCAGTGCCCCCATATATGCCTGTGGCCCCATATACCTGCCTGTGGCCCCCATATCCCTCCCTGTGGCCCCATATACCTGCTTGTGGCCCCATATATGCTGCAGTGCCCCTATATACCTAATTGAGGGGATGCTATACCTAAAATTAAGGAGTTGCTGGAAATGTGAGGTTCTAGATATTTGTGTCCAAATCCTCGGGGGACGGAGTATTGGCCGGGAGCAATCAGCATGAGGTGTGAACCGGATGGAGAAGAAAAGGGAAAGTGAAACGACGCTGATCAGAAAGACGTCCCCGGTGCGTTACTAAATGTAACCAGCAGGGTAATCACTTATATGTTGCAGGTCTACATAAACTAGTATCTACCACTATATGGTCACTGTATGGCGGTGGGGATATGCACTCAGAGCCTGTGTACAGCTGATAGTCACATGTGGGGGTCGCGTTCGGTCAGGGTCTGGCAGGATTATTTGAGCCTTAAGTAGTAATAGTTTCGGGTCTTGGTTTTTCTAGGAGTGTTTTTAGTCACAATCACTTGTCTGGTAGATTTGCTCCATGTATCGGTGGAAATTTTTTGGTGACTGTTTAGGGGTATTGTCATATGAAGGTGAGAAGTTCTGAAAAAGTAAATTTGTATTGGTGATTTTTTACTACATTGACTGCTGAGGAGATGGACGGGATCTGTGTGGGATGTTGCAGAAAATTAGTGACAGGAACAGAAGGTTTTTCTCTGTAAAAAAACATCCGCAGTTCACAATGAGGCGGGAAAAACACAAAGGGCCCGAGCCCCGGATGTTTTAGGACCCTAGCAACGCCCCTGGAGCTGACTTTGTGACCCAGCCCCCTTCTCCCTGCTCAGGCTGTATGACCTGCTCATGGATCACAGGCAGGTTAGCTATGTTATTGACATTTTCAAAAAAATGGCAATTTCATTATGACATAACTATTAAGTTCAGACTTTTCAAGGTCCACATCTCACGTCTCGCCACCCTCAGGATTCTTTCCAAGCCTGGCAGCATGTCTGGGGCCCCCATTTTGTACACCCAGGTGAAGTTTATACATCCTGGACTGGCTGACAGTCTCAAAATCCATGTCATAAATGAATGGAAAAAGTCTTACCAGGTATGCAGTTGGGGGCAGTCTGGACCTCTCATGGGTGCCTGTCCTGTCAGCCATGGGGGGGGCTCCACCACACCCGTGATCCAGGGCTTGGGGCTGCAATCTCTCCGGCCTCCTTCCTGAGAGGGCAGTCAGGAGCCATTCTGTGCTCTATGGCACCTCCAACACGGCTCCCTCTGCTGGACGGTGTTTGCAGGCTCTGTGACGAAATGGGTTTCCCTTGGTAACGCAGCAAACCATCTTTCCTGCATCTCCCTGTTCCAAAGTTAACCCCTGCTGGTAAGGAATCCATGGCCTTTCAGAATCTGGACCTTTCCTTTCCTTGTAGCAGTCTGGGTGGTTGCCCTTGGCAACAGATTCTCCAACTTCTGGTTCCGCCTCCTTTTGTGCCTTTACCATCTCCGTTGACTCCAGACTTGCCAGAATCTTTGCCTTTAGTTTGGGGTAGTCTATGGCTTCCTGCGGGGGCACATCGCAGTAGAACCTCTGCATTTTTCCAGTGAGAAATGGCCCCAGGACATCTGCCCACTGCTCGGCTGGCAGTCTTTCACGGACAGCAACCCGCTCGAAGTCTGCAAGGAACGCCACTACATCTTCCTCTGCAGCCATCTTCCTCATGGCCTTTCTCTCCGCTAAGCTACGGACATCAAACTACAGACCACAATCATCAAAAACCTCCCATGCCTGTCTTCAAGATTTTGCACGTGCTGCACCCTTTTCCTGAACCCCAAAACCAGTACCATCGCACAATCCAGTTCGCTTTTTAAGAGTGCCCTGAAAAAACATTTTCGGGCGGGGCCTCCAAAACCCCCAAATTTTTGTTAACCCCCCCTTTCTATCACACAACTTTTGTCCTCCCTACACTGGGCACTCACGGGCACTTTCTGTATAGATGATGTACCGTCAGGGGGCAGGTTCCACAAATTTTTATGAAAACCCCCCCTATTTATAAAAGGCTGGGCCCTTGAAAATTTAGCACTTCCCCCCTTTGTTTCCCCCAGGCACCCTCATATTTTGGAAAGCTCTTGCAGCAGGTCCCTCACCCCTTTGTCTAATTAAAAGTAATCTCACGTGAAAATTTGTTTTTTCTGAAATTTAACCCTCTACATTGTAAAGGTCAAAAATTTTTGGGCATTTTAAAAAAAGATTATTATTTTATTTTTTCCCCAACTGACCCCCGGGTTCGGGGGCCCTCTAGCTTTTGACGCTGACAGCCCCATTTAAACCAGGCCACCTTTTGGGGCCAATCCTTTCTATCTTGAAACCCCCCTCGGTGAGCAGTAAGATGCAACATGGGTGCGGTTTGCTTTACCCAGGTTTGCACCATCTGGACATTTGCTTGCTTGAGGCAGTTTTAAAACTCCTCCATGTGAAAAACTTCAGCAAGGTAAAGTCCTTCAACTTCTTTTCACGCACCAAAGTGGCCCCCTTTTACATTCCCCTGTACAGTCCTTTGTACTTTTAACTGTGCCCTTTTTTATGCCAAAAAGCCCTTCGATCCCTCCACCAAATGTGACTGCCCCTTTGCCCTTTTGGGCGCCACTTGGGCCCCCCCCTGGGGTTTCTCGCTTTTTGGATCGCCCCTCCGGGGGTAGGACAGTATGGACCTGACACCCCGGGTTTTGTTTTAAAAGGTCTCCCAGTTTTTTTGAGGCATAAGAATAAAAGGGACAGCAAAACAAAAACACAAATAAACATTGGCGTCTCCACAACTTACATTTTGATCACCCTCTCTACCATAGTCGGATCAATATCCCTACCCCCAAAACAGTACTCTCAATCCAGTAAAAGGTAAGGGTTCCCCCCAGCCTCCGGGGGGAGAGCTTCACTACTCCATACGCTCCAGGCCAGGGGAGAGGGCCCCGCCCCTGCACCCGCAAGCAGGATTTTTATAGGCCTGGGAAATCCTGGAACTGGACCGAACGGGCTGGAACGTGGGGATGGCCCCCACCCCAACGCGGGGACCCTCCCGGGAAAGGGAACCCAAAACTGCCCTTTTGGGCCCTACTAAAAACATGTGTCAGTAACCAGGGTTACTAAAGCTAATGGTTGCCTTTTCCCCCCCGAAGCCAGCACTTGATGGCCGTATGCCCCTAGTGGCAGGGACCATGCGACCCCTTGGTGTTCTGACAATATATAATTTGGGGTGGATATTGTATATAGAAACTTAACTGCTGCAGGAAGCGGGGTTTTTTGGGAATGTTTTTTCAAAAAGGGTTTAGCAACTGGGCTCCGCCCCACTGCCCAGTGAGGCGCAATATCTAACATGGCGATATTGTGTATTGTGTGTATACCCTAATCCAGGTCAGGGATTCGTCCCGACAAGGACGGCCCAAATTTTGCACATGTCCTTTATTGAAGTGTTTATTATAAAAATGTAACCCCAATTATTAAATTTTGTTTTAGGATTTGGGTTTGACCGGTTATTAGGGAAGCACCGGAGGCTGGGTCGTCCTTGTCGGGACGAATCCCTGGATAAGGCTATACAGGGTGAGCTTTTCTCACAAATTTTTACAGTCTATTATTGTATATATTAGGCCTAAGTAAAGACATTATAAAAAGATTATGAAGTAGACAACCCCTTTCAGGGGGTCTTGAGGGAGGCACTCCTGACAGCTGATGGAGGGAGCGACATTGTAGGGAGCTGTGTGGTGGGAGGAGTCGGCATAGGACGGGGGCAAAAAAGGGCTGGTTGCATGGGGATATATGGCCATTTTAGTGGTGGTCACCTTCCCCCGCCCCATGCTTTTTTGGGAGGGGTTTTTTGGTACGTGCCTTGGGGGGGGGGAGGTGGGTCTCGAAGTTGAGGGAAATGGCCCCTTTAGTGGCGGGAGGGCTCTTTGGGGGGGGCGGGGACTTGGTTTTGTGATGCTGCATGGGAGCGCTGTAAAGATTGTAATTGTGAGTTGAGCAATCGCAAATTTTGGATGGAGTAAAAAAACGGGCCCTGGGTGCATAAATTCTCCTTTTTGGGGGCTTAAAGGCCCTTTCTCCATTCCTTTGGGTATTTAAAAGGTTATAAGAGAATTATTTTGTTAAAAAAAATGGCTAATTGGCCAATTTATTCATCCAGGTGTTGTGTTTTTATTTCAGGGTTGAGTTTTTTGAGGGGTGCTTTAATTGGTGAGAGCGCTTGACAATTTAACCCTTAACATACACCAATATTGAAGTCAATTCTTTTTAAAAAATGTATGAAACAAAATCCTAAAAAAAGAACGGGAAAAAGAAATGCTAAGTCATATTAAATTTCATTTTTTGAAAAATGTATTAAATTAAAAAAAACGAATTAAGTTACAATATGGCAAATCCCCCCTAAAAATGGTAAACAAGGAAAAATGGGTAAAATCAGAAAAATAAATGTAAAGTGTTGGTTGGGCAGAATTTAAACTGTGTACATACTATATGAAAATTTAAAAAGGGTTTCTTTCTAAGTTAAAGATCTTGCAAAACAAGTACTTTACAAAATGTGTCCCTTAAAAAGGTCCTAGCATTTGAGATTCCCCTCTTTTAGGGTCATCAGTCCTCAGGTCGCTTAGTAAGATGTTTGATCTACCTGTAGGTCCCGCACTGGTTGCTATAGTCAGATTGGCTTCTCTGCAGCTAGTAAAAGCCAGTAAAAACCCTAAATTCAAATAGAAAAAAAAAAATTTAGGATGAGGTAAGATGAATCAATTAGTGAGGAAAAACCCTTTTAAATGCTTTACCGCCCCCAGGGGTTGGGAAGGCCCCCTTTTAATAGTTTCTCCATTCCCTCCCCTCTTGGTAAATATTAGTTTCGCTCTCTTTGAGTATTTTTACGGGGGCATGTTTGTTTGGTTTTGTTATGCCTTGTTTAAGTGTTTTATTTTTTTTTTGGTACAGTTATTTCACTGCTTTACTTTGATTTTTTTGGATTTGGGTTTTCGCGTTACTTTTTTAAATTAATAAAAAATCGAATTTTTAAAAAAAAAAAAAAAAAGAAAGATCTAAATGGGACCCCAGCCCTTTTCCCCGGGCACGTTTCGCTTGCACTTCGTCCAAAATGTGTGTTGGTGGGCGGGTGTGGGGTCCCATTTTGGTGCAATTCGGGCCCCTCGCAAGTCACATGCCTGTTGTTGGAATGTGCCCGAAAAGGTTGTTCTCCCCAGCCCTTTGGGCATTTGCAAATAGAAAAATCCAAGTTTTTAGACTACTTCAATTTTTATTAAAGGGGTTGTCTCCTATTTTTGGATTGTGCCCTTTTTGTTAAAGATTTTGCAAAAAACAGTCTTTTGCAATTTGGGCCCTTTAACGTGTCCTACCTATTTTTGAGATACCCCCTCTTGTATGGGCTGCTAAGGTGTCAGGTCGCTATGCTACAGACTTTTTTAAATTCTCCTGAAAGGCTGTCAGCACGGATTGCTTTGCTACAACCTGGCTTATACTGAGCCTAGAGAAGCCAGTAAAAGCTCCCTAAATTTTAAATTTTGAAACCAAAAAAAAAAGATGAGGAAAGATGAAAAAATGTAGTGAGAAAAACCTTTTAAAAGGGTTTTGGGGGGGTTGAAGTGGTTTTTTTGAGGGGGTTTCCAAACCCAAAAAAAGATAAAAAACCGGGGCCTTGGGGAAATCCCCTAAAAAGCGTGTGTCAGCAGGAAGTTGTTGTGAAGCAGGAGAAATTGAGTAGTTTTAATTATAGTTTACATTTATTTAGTATAATTGTAATTTAACTTGTAATTTATTGATCTACTTTATATCATTTTGGATAAGGAGTCCAGTCAGGCTAGACTACCACAGGGGAATAGGGAACCCCAGGGGCCCTGAGCATGGTTGACGGGGGGTTGTTTTGTAACTGTTACACCCTTGAAATCAGAGAAAGGAAGGCAAAAAAGCAGTATATGAGGCATATACAGTTTTACAGTGTGTGGGTGGGCCCGTAAAAAAATCCAGGGTGGGCCGGAAAAAACAGTAAACTGGGGGGGCCCCTGAGTCTTCCCCTGTGGGCCCTAAGCACCCGCCACCCGAGTCCGTAGGGGGTTTTCCCCGGAAAAAGCAGCCTTCCCTGTCAATCAGTGAGGGGGTTTTCCCCATGGATCGGGCCAGAATGGCTAAAAATTTAATAATGAAATAAATTTCTCAGAATTTTTTTCAGAGGAATATGTTTTCCCCCTCTCCCTAGTTCCCTGTTTTTCATAACATGCTGTTGAGTTGGTTTATTTCCAAAATAGATTTCCTTTAAAAAAAGGGTTTTTTAATACAGTTTCTGTTATCAAATTTGTAAAAGGTCGGAAAAAAATTTGCGGGTATATTTAAAAATTTACGCTTATCTCTGGGGTTTCCACGGGGTTGGTGAAGGATGTTTTTGGGGGGCACTTGGTAACATTTTAATTTTTTGTTCTTTCGTTGGAGAGGACCTGAGTCATTGTTCTCTTCATGACAGGTTGCAATGACAGAGTTTTCTTTTTCCCAAAGTAGGGCATTTTTTTTTCCTCAAGACCTTATTCTAAAGGAGAGCAAATGATAGAATTTAAAGTTGTCAGGAAATTTTTGTGCGAACCCTTTATTCCTGTCACTTGTTGGGAAGACAAAACTAGGTCAGTCATTTCATTTGATTCCCCCTTTAGCGTATTATGTCGTGGGAAATAAAATTTATATTACCTTTAGCTTTTTAATTAAAAAATTCTTTTTTGTGTTGAATGGCTTTTATAACTTTTTGCACAAAGGT
>JAODAL010024573.1:0-60315 GCA_025379985.1 Phyllomedusa bahiana | reverse complement strand
ACCCCCGCAATTACGCCGTGTGAACCTAGCCTTAAAAGGGTTTTCCCATCTGGCGGTTTGAAAGATCCTGCTCATGACAGCCAGCTGCAGGCTCCCACTTTTTGTACAGGCTGTGGGTGGTTCTACAGCAATGACTGACATATCAGCTCTGATATTCCTAGCTGAGCCCGTTAGACGGATAGTAGTGCTGGATGTTCCTAAACAGCAGGACACGAGGCTACAGAGCTCTAAAGCAGGCATCCTCAAACTGTGGCCCTCCAGCTGTTGGGAAACTACAACTCCCATCATTCTCACTGTTATAGATTATATAAATGCATGATGGGAGTTGTAGTTTTCCAACAGCTGGAGGGCGCGCGCCGAAATTTGCCCATGTGATCATACCCTTAGACTCTGTATACAATGGAGATACGGCTGCGCATGCGCGACACGCTCTGTTCTGTTCTCCAACAGTTCTTAGCACACTCGCTCAGCTGTACGTGAAACCTGTATTATAATGGACAGCATGTACAGCACATGTGCAGTCATCTCTCTGTTGCACATTGAGACTTTTGGGGTCCTGTCTCATGGTAGGTGCAAGTCCCAAAGATGTAAACTGCACGTATCGGATATTTATGGCAAATCCTATTGATCTGTCATAAAGGTCTGAAATGGGATAATCCCTTAAAGGGGTTTTGCCACGAAGTGAGTTCCTTACCTTTTATCTGCTCAGGAGAGAAGGTAAACAAAGCATGCAGCGTCATGAACGCTGCAGGGGTGAGAGGGAGTGGGGTGAGCAGAGAGCGAGGAAGAAGGGAGCGTCTGCAATGTTTACTCAAATGATTACATTGCAACCAGTGGATTCTCTATACAGCAGACAGCCTCACACACTGCACTTTCTCCCCCAGCCCTTGCAAGTCCTTCATGTTTCCTGGTCATCAGATAAGAAGTGCAAACACGCAAGCGTCGCCAGATCAGCTCCTGTCATTGTCCTGGTCGTGTCTAATGTAAACTTATAGGAAACTATGGGGGACTGAGCAATGCTGTAGCTCTCACTGGCTTCACTTTTTGTAATCACATATATTTAGAAAAGTGATTAAATACCCATTTTGCAGGATCCCACGTCAACATTACAGCGTGGCAAAACCCCTTTAAAGCAGTGGTCTGCAAAGTGCGGTTCTCCAGCTGTTGGGAAACTTCAACTCCCATCATGCATTTATATAATCTGTATCAGTGGGCATGATGGGAGTTGTAGTTTCCCAACAGCTGGAGAGACGCACTTTGCAGACCACTGCCTTAAAGTGATAAATGTTATTTCTCTGGGGGGGGTCTGACAGCTGGGACTCTCGCCAATCTGCATGGAGTAACGAATGGATTTGGCAACACCATTCAGATGAGTCCAGCGCTTGACTGTCTCCATCGTTCCTGTAGACTCTCTCAGCCCCACTGAGTCACTGAGGGTCTGAGACCGCGTTCTCATGGTTGATGGGGGTCCTGCAGTTGGTTCTTGGCAATTATGCTATTATCACCTGCCTATGGGTAATGATAAGTTATTGATGGGACGGCCTCTTTAGTTCTAGTGTTGATTTCAGTACCGTCAGTTCTCCAGGTTTCTGTATGTACCGCTCCTCATTGATGGCCCTCAGTTTGCAGGATCCTGGATTTATAGGATAATTGTCCATTCTGGTCGTTTTCACATTGTGAGGTGACTGCAGTCCGCTGAATGTGGCTGCTGTGATATAGAGCCAGACACTGGATAAGCTGAGAGCTGTAGCACACAATGGCGGTAATATGGATGAAGGTTGTTCTGCATTCCTCTGCCAGGTTAGCTGCATTGTGTTGTCATCGTGTAACCCATGGGAAATAAACATTATTCTCATGATTGCTAAAAACAAGGACGAGCAGCTTTTTATAATAAAGAACTAGAAGTGGAGGAATAAAAGGGATAATGAGTTTGCTCTTCCTGCTCAAGGGCAGAAGTATAGGTATAGCGGAGCATGCCAGGTAAGGGGCTCGGAAGCATTACCTATATAACAAGAAACCCAGTAATCTGTGAAGCTTTGCACCAATGTGTCCCTCTCCTATGCTTTACACTGCAGTTCCACCTGTTAACATTGGCTGCTGTATATTCTCAAAAGTTAAAGGGGTTGTCTCACTACATCGATTCATCTCACCTCAGTCCTGTTTTCTTGGTTTCATTTTGAATTCAGGGGCGTGTTTACTGGCTTCCACTAGGCTGCAGTAGAAGCCAGGTCTGTAGCTATAGCAACCAGTGCTGGAAGCCTATCAGGAAAGATTGAACAGGTCTGTAGCTATAGCAACCAGCGCTGGCAGCCTATCATGAGAGATTGAACAGATCTGGAGCTATAGCGACCCGAGGAGCTGATGCAGCCCATACAAGAGGGAATATCTCATTAGGTAGGATACTGTTAATGGAGCTATATTGCAAAGTGACTTATTTTCAAATTCTTTTACATAAAAAACAATCCTTGTAGTGAGACAACCCCTTTAAGTACATGTAGGCCTGATTTGTATTACACAGCCTAAATATCATGCATTTTTAAGTAGCTAAACCACCACTATGATAAAGAATAGTATCTTGCAATTGCCATATGTTGATCCTGATGAGCTGGGGTGCTCTCACCATAGACTTTGATGGTATATCGCTGGGATATATAGGTGCAAGTCCCACTTATCTATGGAACAGGACCCTGAAAGTTAAAGAGCAGAATAAAGAGCAAGCTGCACCTGCACACAACTCTTTATTCTATTCTATGGGAGTTCAGAGTACAGGTGAACACACAAGTCTGTGGGGAAAAATCTGCAGAAAACCCACAATGGAACTTACCATGCTGCGGATTTAAAGGGGTTTTCCAATCTGGCTGTTTCACAGACCCTGCTTTAGAGCCAGCTTTAGGCTCCCACTTCCTGTTCAGGCTGTGGTGGTTCTACGGTAGTGAAAGGCATATCAGCTCTGCTATGTATAGCTGAACCTGTTAGATAAACATTAGTGATGGAGGCGTCTAAACAGCAGGGCAGAAGGCTACAAAGCTCTAACATTTTACAGTCAGTAAGAAAAAAAATAAGAGCTCCTGTGCTGCTGATAAGACACAGTAGGGAGTGACGTCACAGTTGCGGCCAGGGCTCTAGAGCAGAGAGAGGTTGTCGGAAAACTAGGAAACCTATAAACAAGCTGAAGATAAGAATTGTTCTAACTCTGAGATTAGGCAAAATCAGAACAGTGTATTTAGTAGTAGTCTTTATTTACTTTGCCTACATGTTTAAAGCTAATCAATATGATGGAAATTCCCATTTAAAAATCTGCACCTCAGGTCAATTTCGGCATGAAAAATTTCTGCTACGTAGGGATGAGTTTTGTTAAATCTCATGTACATGGCTGGTACTGTAATCTGTTGCAGATTGTCCATGCACAAATGTGTGCAAAATATCTGCAGCAATCTGTCCCATACACATTCATCCAAAGAAGCAACAAATACTCATTGAAAGGCAGAGTAACCTAGTGTCAGGTTCTCTTTAAATAGACACAATTTCTATACATTAAGAGCCGGCATTATTCAGCGAGTGCGTTTTCTCCCACTTCCTTTTCTCCCGACCTATAAGCTTAGTCATGGTTTTCAAGGTCTGGATGTGCATTACACTAGGAAATTCACCAAGCCTTTTGTCTGGTTGGGCTATAATTCATTTCTGCATTTGCTTACGTTACCTCGGCAGCACTTCTGTCTCCGGCATTATTTTACTGTATGCTTAACTTGCATTATTTGCCTTTTTAGCTTACAGTGTGGACGCTCCCCCCTCCACACACACCCTCCGTCCGCACACCCTCCAAAGCTAACATTTTTCTTTCAGTGTGTCTGCAATTGATTCAGTCTTGGCATCAAATACAAAAAGGTAGTGACAAATTCTAACAAAGCATTATATACTCACACAGACAAGGCCAACTTTCCATAGAGAAAGTTTCTTTGAAAATTTGTTTATTAGGTGCTCCAAAATGTACAGTGCAAGAACAGGTACCATACAATGTCGTAAATATTGGTGATAATATTTCCATGTAGATAACCATAAGGGCTCGTTCACACGGCTTATTTTGGGACTGATTCCAGCCGTATTGGCGCTCCAGTGCGGCTGAAATCAGTCCCAGGCATTACGGTAATCCACAGTTCTCATAGAGAACTATGGACTCCGTCTCCTCTTCGTTCTCGGCGAAGCCGCCGGGCAGGGAGAAAGTGACATGCACATTATTTACGGCGTGTACGCGCCGTGAATAATGGCTGTCTATGGGGCCGGCAGCTCGCCGGCCCCCCGCACCGCCCCCACTGCACGGCTGCCGGCGTAATTGCGGGGCGAAATCCATCCCCGCAATTAAGTTGTCATTAAGTCATGTGAACATTGCCTAAAATGTAATAAAGCACCAATTTTAACCTTATTTATAAAAAAAAAAAAAAAAAAAAAAAGGAAAAACAATGAATTAAAGAAAAAGGGATGTTCACAGGGAGTGTTGGGTCCATTTTTAGATGCGTGTTTGGATCAGTGTTTCGGACCCAAACACCCATCTAACAATGTACAGTGTGATTTTCATTGCGTTTGATGTAAAACAGGCATCGGCGTTCAGACGAGTGATCACCGATGTGTGTTTTACTTGCTTACGTTGAGATGCGTATGCCGGATCCGTTCAAAGAATTGCCATGTCAGTTCTTGATCTGTTTGATGCATCAGGAGCTCTATTTAATACTATAGGGTGCGTTTCTGTCGAAGCAAAAACACATCCAAATACGCACCTGCGTGTTGAATGCGATTTACGGAGCGCTTTTGAATGTGTTTTTTGGATCCAAAAACGGATCCGACATGCCGTGTGAACATACCCTAAGGCCATGTTCACACGGCTTATTTTGACATGGTTTTCGGAGCGTTTCCTCGTCCAAAACTCTTCCAAAATGCCCCCAGTTCATTTCATTGATTCCTATGTAAAACCTTGTTGTAGTTCTTTGGAAGCGCTGAAAAAGAAGTGTCATGTCAATTCTTGTAGCGGGTTTTAGGCGCGTTTTTCGGCTCGGTTTTTGGTGCGGCTTTCAGCGCGGTTTTTGTCCTGGCTATTACTTTGTCTGGGTGAAAACTTGATCCAAAACCTCGCCAAGAAACGCCTCTAAAACCTCTTCTGAAGAAGCGTGTTTCAGGCTAGGTTTTGGGAGCGGAAACGTTCCAAAAACCACGTCAAAATAAGCCGTGTGAACATGGCCTAACAAAGACAGAATGTAATATTTACCAGTGGTGTGGTGCTGACTCCATCAAGGTTGTTAAAGGAGGATATAGGACCGTCCAACATTGCTCTGTCGTTTCAAGCAAATATCTCTCTCCTCCTTCCCATAGGTTCTATAGTGCGATAAATCATCTGCTCCATACGGAATGCAATATTCAAACTCCGGTGTGTCAGCGGCATATCCATTCGGGCAGCAGCCTATAATTACTTATCTCTTAAAGGGGTTTTGCCACAATCTCATTTCATACCTCCTGCCTCCAGATCTTCAGCTCTGTGTGCTCAGAAGGGGGCGTGTGTGATTTGTTTGAACTGCATATCATGTGACCCAGCAGGATGACATCACCAGGCCTTTCCTCTCTGTAGTCAAAGAAAGGTCTGTTTATGTAAAGCATTGTGAGTAGCTGAGAGGTAAAGTTTTTGCCTCCAGGCACAAGGGTCCTCAGTTCAAATCCCTGCAGGAACCAAACCTGTGGATTTTTTTTCTCTTTTTCAATGCACAGACTTGATTGAGGTTTCTTTTTTAATTTATTTGCACTGTTTGACTAAATACTCAGGAGTACAGAGGACGGGAGTAGAATGACAGCACCTGGAGTTTGAACACTCAGTAGCTGCCGGAGCGGTGATGTCTGAGCATGTGCGACCAGGACTGAGAAGCTCTCAGCCCTGGTCGTATCCCATGGAGACGAGCTGTAAACAATCGATCACTAAAGGAGCAGCTAAGACAAAAACGGTCCAGAATTTTTAATAATGATGAATGGTGAAAATGTTTATTATTTAATTTACAAACTTCCCACGTCACTTTTACTTCATGGCAAAACCCCTTTAAGTGAACCATTTTGGACACACCCCTTAAAAAATCCAAGGTTGTGAAATGAGGATATAGGACCATCGGACATTGCTCTGTCGCTTCAAGCAAATATCTCTCCTCCTTCCCACGGGTTCCAGAGTGCGATATATCATCTGCTCCATACGGAATGCAATATTCGAACTCCGGTGTGTCAGCGGCATATCCATTGGGGGCAGCAGCCTATAATTACTTATCTCTTAAGTATATTTTAACTATAAACAAATCATACTTCAGTCGCCGAGCTCACCTGTAAGATTTTTCCTATGTTCTAGCAGTAGTGCAGTATCACTCCCAGTGCTACTCATGAGCCATGGGCTGGTCAGAGATGTAGATGGGGTTAACAAATAGGCAGTTCATGGTCCTCAGGCACACATCTCTCTTCCCCCCCCCCCCCCCCCAACTCAACTATAGATCAGGAATCGGGGAATCTCCCATCACAATTTGTTTTTGAACACAAGAAGACAGGCTAAAGCAATCCCTAATGGCGGGCTGAATTCTCCCTGGCAACAGTGGGATGACTCTATCCCAGGCCTTAAAAACTTTTTGTGTGTGAGATTTTCTTTAAGCAAAGCCTCCACCCAGGCATGACAAGAGAGTTTCTCTAAGAACATCTTGAAAGGTGGGGGGTCTCATGTATACAGGTGTTTAAAGGGGTTGTCTCATCTCAAAGTTTCATAGGATGCATGAATGAAATAATGCTGCTTTGCTCTAACACTTCCTGGTCCAGCTGTCTGTAATTGGCATATGAGCTCCTTGTATTCAGACTTCTGCTAATTAGATAAATCTCATGCTGTCAGGACCAGGAAGCTTCTGAGTTTATGTAAACAGCAGTAATTACTGTCTTTTGTCTGAAAGATCAGGTAACACACAAGCTCTCACTGTCCGGAGTTCTGTGCTGATGACATCACTCCCTGCTATCAGATAGAACAAACAGCAGGGGGGGGGGAGAAGTACACAGGTCGGTCAATTGGGGAACCAGAGAGAGCACAGAAGGTGATAAAATCACTTTTAGCTCCTTAACAAAAAGAATGAACGCCGCAATATATTTGGAAAACCTCTTTATTTAGTGTTCCCAACATGTTGAACGCTAATCTTTGTAGCGAGACAACCCCTTTAAGATGATTTTTATCCCTGCCGCAGTGAACATATATAAGCGCTTTCTACGCCCTGATGCACAAGAGGTCTCCTGAGCGTCAATGTGGCCGAATATGGCCCAGATAGGGTTGTTGGGGCCATAATTTGTAAGGAGAGTTCTCGTGAATATTACCCTGTCCCAGAATTCATGGACAGCAGGACAGTTTCACAAGCAATGAAAAATGTCCGCATCCGGTGACTTACAGCGGAAGCAACAGTTACTCCTAAAGTGTCCCATTTTATGACCCCTAACTGGGGTGATGTAGGGCTGTGTCTACACAGCACAGGAAAACGGTCGGATTTTCGTGGTTTTAGTATTTTGAAGCTGCTGAAAATCCGACCGTTTAAGCAGCCCATAGACTCTAATAGAAAAAATGACCTGTAGTCTTCACAGGTCATTTTTTTTACGCTAGTTTTCTGGCGGCAGTGGATTTAGGATCTTGTTGTATAATCCGCCAGCGTTGTCGGTTTCCTATACAATCAATGGGCCGCCAGCAAAAAAAAAAACAAGAACTGACCATGGTTTTTGCAAAAACAGTGACAAAAACCGCAGTCGTGCATCGCCTTTGCAACGGTTTTTGTCCGATGCTGTGCGGACCTAGCTTAAGCCGTATGATAGAGCTGAAGAGACATTTCCCAGTAACTGCTGGAGGTCAGAAATTGTCGACTATTTCCTAATCTTGTGTATAGGGTATACATTTCAATGCTGGGATCATTCTTGACCCATTTATTAAGCGTCATATTAGTTACTGAAAAGTCAAGAAGAGTTTGCAAGGGTTTGAAATAATGCTGCTTTGCTCTGTCACTTCCTGGTCAAGCTGTCTGTAATTAGCATATGAGCTCTGTGTATTCAGACTTCTCTGTTTATTATGTTTATTAGTCTAGATCAGGCATCCTCAAACTGCGACCCTCCAGCTGCTGGGAAACTACAACTCCCATCATTCCCGCTGTTCTAGATTATATAAATGCATGATGGGAGTTGTAGTTTCCCAACAGCTGGAGGCCACAGTTTGAGGATGCCTGGTCTAGATTAAATAAATTACCTTCTCTGAGGTCTGGAGAAGCTTCTGAGCTAATGTAAACTTTTAAAAAGTAATTGCTTTTCTTTTGTCTGAAGGATAAGAAAAACACACACGCTCTACTCACAGCTCTAAATAGAAAAACGCAGGGAAAAACCCTTTCCCAGGTCTGTAAATGGGAAAAAACCAGAAAGCCCTCAAAATTTGGATAAAATGATTTTGTAGTTCCTTAACAAAAAAGATGAACAAAGCAATATTTTTGGGAAAATGTTTTTCTTTTAGGGTTTTTTCAATTTGAAAGTATTTTTGTAGTGGCCCAATTTTTTAAACCCCTTTAAAGCTGAGGTTCGGATTTTAGAGTTTCCATACAACTTTTTCCCACCCCTATGTTTTAAAACTTTTGAGATAGTTTGGGGGCCCCTAACTATAGGTACAATGAAAAGGGAAAAAAGAAGACTGGCCCCCTGAGCCCCCTTTAGGGAAAGAAAATTTTACAAGTTACCTTTCTTTAAGAGGTAATAAACAGAATTATTCCCGCCTTTACCCCAAGAATAGAATTCCCTATGTGAGGATCTCCCCTGGAAGTCAGGATTGCCCAGGAATATGCGGAACATGGATGCTTGAGGGTGTAGACAGTTTTCGTTTCTCATTGTATGCCATGCTCGCCAGGTTGTCATTAGAAGGGGGTTCATTATGGTAGGTTCCAGGATCAAATGATAGGGTAGGTGTAAAAAAATTAGGGAGCAAAACCCTTCCCAAGAAAGATCGGTTGGAGTGGAGGTCTGCGAATATTGAGGTGTTTTGTAACCAGTCCGCCACAATAAGGTCACTACCTTGTAGGCTCGGATATCAGGCAGGTTAATACCCCCATTAGTCTTGGACTGCACAAAACAATCCATGCGATTCGAGGGTTCCTTTAAAATTAAAATAAAAAATTTGCGGGAATAATGTATTTATGCACTTTTCATCTTTAGGTCTGAGGGAGAGGGGGGTGGTACTTTTAAATATAAAACCCCGTTTCTGGTTGCACCGGGGCCCTTCTCATTTAATGGGGTTTTGTTCTTTCTCAGTTTCATGGGGGGGGAAGACTAAAATTTCGGGCTGGGGACTGGGCCGCCGGGGGACGGGGGTTTTTCCCCCGGTGGGCCCCCCCCCGAGCGTGGGGCCCCCCCGGAGGCAGTCCCGTGCCCCCCGGGGCCCGGGCCCCGGATGGGTTTTCCTGGGGGCCCGGGACCTGGGACCCGAGCGCCCAGAGCCCGCCCCGGGGGTTTGGGGGACTAAGGGCCCCGACCCCCCGGGGCGGGGGTCAGCGGAGCACAGCCCCATTAGCGTTTGCGCTCCGCTGCTTTTCCTCGGCGGGTTTGAAGAGCTAGGCCTTCAGCCTGCCGGGCCGGCCCCTACTCCCTGACGAGGCGGCGGGGTAACGTCACTTCACCGCGCCGCCTTGAAAGGGGGATTTACAGCGCGGGGCCGGCAGCTCGGAACGGCCGGAGCAGGACCCGGAGCCAGGTAAGTGCTGTTTTTTGTTTTTTTTTTTTTAAAACTCCCAAAGGGGGCCCCGGGATTACTAGGGGGGGGGCCCCTGGCTAAAAAAAAGGGGGGCCCTGGCTACAAAAAGGGGGGCCCTGGCTAAAAAAAGGGGGGCCCCTGGTTACTGGGGGGGGCCCGGGACTACTAAAGGGGGGCCCCTGACTACTAAAGGGGGCCCTGGCTACTAAAGGGGGGCCTCGGGCTACAAAAGGGGGGGCCGGGTAAAAAAAGGGGGCCCCTGGCTAAAAAAAGGGGGTTTCCTGGCTACAGGGGGGCCCTGGCTACAAAAGGGGGCCCTTGAAAAAAGGGGGGGCCCTGGTAAAAGGGGGGCCCTGACTACTAGGGGGGCCTGGCTAAAAAGAGGGGCCCTGGCAAACCTTTTGGGGGCCCCTGGCTCCCTTTTGGGGGGGCCCTGACTACATGGGGGGCCCGGGGTAACTACATGGGGGGCACTCTCAAAAAAAGGGGGGGCCCTGGTACCTATGGGGGGGCCCTGACTACCTAAAGGGGGGCCCTGGCTAATCTACAGGGGGCCCGGGCCTACAAGGGGGGTTCTGGCTACCAAACAGGGGGCCCTGGCTAAAAGGGGGCCCCCTTGCTACCTACATGGGGGGGCCTGGCTACAAAAGGGGGCCCTGATACTAGGGGGGCCCTTTGGCTAAAAAAGGGGGGGGGGGGGGGGGGGCTACAAGGGGGGCCTGATTTCAAGGGGGTCCTGATAAAAGGGGGGTCCCTGGCTAAAGGGGGGGTCCCTGGCGACAAGGGGGGTCCCAAATACAAGGGGGGCCCCTGGCTCCTAGGGGGGGGCCCCTGGCTACTAAGGGGGGGCCCCTGATTACTAAGGGGGGCCCTAAATACTAAAAGAGGGGCCCTGGCTACTAGAGAGGGGCCCTGGCTACTAGAGAGGGGCCCTGGCTACTAGAGAGGGGCCCTGGCTACTAGAGGGGGCCCCGGGCCCTTACTAAAAGGGGGGCCCCCTGGCCTTTTTAGGGGGGGGCCCCGGTACTAGAGGGGGGCCCTGGCTACTGGGGGGGGGCCCCTGGTTTTTAGAGGGGGGCCCTGGCTCCCTAGAGGGGGGCCGGCTAAAAAAGGGGGGCCCGGGGCCTTACCTATGGGGGGGCCTGGCTACCTATGGGGGCCCCCTGATTTCAAGGGGGGCCCGGTAGCTAAAATGGGGGGCCCTCTTTTAAAAAGGGGGGGCCCCGGGAATACATGGGGGCCCTGGCTACCTTGGGGGCGCCCTGGCTACAGGGGGGCCCTGACTACTGGGGGGGGGCCCTGCCTACTGGGGGGGGGCCCCTGACTACAAAAAGGGGGCCCTGGCTACTGGGGGGGCCCCTGGCTAAAAAAGGGGGCCCCGGGGCGATTGGGGGGCCGGGGTAAAAAAGGGGGGGCCCTGGTTTTACAAGGGGCGGCCCTGGCTACAAGGGGGGGCCCTGGCTCCCTTTACGGGGGGGCCCCTGGCTCCCAAGGGAGGGGGCCTGGTTTCCTACGGGGGGCCCTGGCTTTCTACGGGGGGCCCCTTGGCTAAAAGGGGGGGGCCCCTGTTACCTACATGGGAGGGCCCTGGCAATCAAAGGGGGGGCCCTGCAAAAAGGGGGGCCCCTGACTACCTACGGGGGGCCCCTAACTACAAAAGGGGGCCCTGGCTACCAAAAATTATTTAAGGGGGCTCTGATTTTCCCTAAAACAGTAACTAAAGGGGGGGCCCTGATTTCCCTGCCCCACTCCCTAAAGGGGGCCCCCAAAACAACCTGTTACTCCCAAAAGGGGGTCCCAAAACTGCCGGGTATACTACCTAAAGGAGCCCCCAAATTTACTGTAAAATACCTAAAGGGACCCCAAAATGTCTTTTATACTACCTAAAGGGGGGCCCCTAATTTCCCGTATACTACCAAAAGGGCCCCCTTAACTGTATAGTACCTAAAGGAGCCCCCTTAACTTCCTGTATACTCCCTAAAGGGGGCCCCTTAATGCTTGCAGCCTAAAAAAAAGGGGGAAACCCAAAATTTAACCTCCCCCAAGGCCTTTAACCTTCTGGGGGAAACCCCCTACCTTCAGATAACTAATTGGGACTCACCAAAAAACCCTTCCCACAGCCCTACCTAACTGGGGTCCCCCCTAAAATAAAATTTTAGCCTATCAACTTTCCTAACTGTAGCCTGCTTATTACCTGGGGGGCTATTTTTAACCACCCACCCTGGCTAGGAACCCCCCAACCAAAACCCGGGGGTGGGGGTACCAACTTTTCCCGCGGGGGCTTTCCCCACCTAAGAAGGCCCAAAATTTGTTACATGGGGCCTCCCCCCCCCTCCAAACCCCCCTTTGGGTTTTTTAAAGGGGTTTTACCCGCTCTCCCAAACCCTGGGGGAAATTTGTAAAGAGGGGGAAAAAGGGGGGAAGAGATGCTGGGAAAATTGGGGGATTCTAAAAATATTTGTGTGTAATTTTGCAAGGGGTGGGTTGTGGCCCGGGGCAAGTCATCATGGCGGGGTGGAACGGGAAAGCAGAAGAGAAGGGAAAAAAAAAACGGGGCCCCCAAGAGAAAAGGAACGGGTCCTTTAGTCAAGCCGTTTCCGGTGAGTCCCTCCCTTTCAGGGGGTTTTTTTTTTATTTTAAAAGTGTTTTGAAAAAGATTGGGGGTTTTGTTTTCTATGTGGGGGTTATTTGGTGGTTTTCTGTAGGTTATACCTGGGGCTGGTGTCTGGGCCTCTTTTGGTTTCTATATGGCGGTGTTGTAGGTTTTACCCGAGCTTGGTTTTCCCCCGACCACTATGTTGGTTTTCCCATTTTGGCGGGGGTTTTAAGGGTTTTTACCTGAAACTGGTATCTGACCCCCTTTGTGGTTTTATTTTGGCGGTGTTGTAGGGTTTTTTCCCGAGCTGGTGTCTGCCTCCCGTTTTTTGATCTCTATATGTTGGTGTTGTAGGTTTTACATGAGCAAGGGTTGGTTTTGAAACCCCTAAAGTGGTCTTAAATTTTGGCCCGGGGTTGTAGGTTTTACCTCGTGGTGTCTGACCTCTTTGTGGTTCCCCTTTTATTTTGGTGGTGTTGAAGGTTATTCCTGAGCTGGTTTGACCCCTATTTTGGTTTTTATGGTGGTGGGTTTTAGGTTTTTTACCCCAAACGGGGGGTTGAAACCTCTATGTGGTCTTATTTGGTGGTGTTGTAGGGTTTTAAAATGAAGGGGGGTTTTTGACCTCTTTGGGGGTCTCTATATGGGGGGGGTTGGGTTTTAAGTTTTATTGGCAGTGTAACTGTGTCCTTTATTGTAAGAGTGAGGGAAAAAAACCCGACCCTGTGATAGGGTTCCCCTTTCTTTTGTTGGGGGTTTTTTTTAGAAAGGTTTTTGTGAGGGGCCCTGACCCCCGGGGAAAAGTGGAGGGGGAAAAAATTTTTTTTGTGGGGGAGGGGGTTAAAAAAATTTATTTTTTGGGGTGGAGGGGGTTTTGTTTGGGGTGGGGGGGGAATTGTTTTGCGGGGGTGGGGGGGTTTTTGTATGGGGGTGTTGGGGGGATATTTTAAAGCGGGTGGGGGGGGATAGTGTTGAGGGGGAGGGGGTTTTTGTATGCGGGGTGGAGGGGGATATTGTTTTGCGGGTGGAGGGGGGGGGTTTTTTATGCGAGGTGGGGGGGTTAAAGGGGGGATTGTATGCGGGGGTGGGGGGGGGGGATATTGTATGCGGGGGGAGGGGGGAATTGTATTTTCGGGGGTGGGGGGGAGGGGTTTTTGTTTTGCGGGTGGGGGGGATATTTTATGGGGGGTGGAGGGGGGTTTTTTTAAAGCGGGGGGAGGGGGATTTTGTTTGCGGGTGGAGGGGGTTTTGTTTTGCGGGGGTTTGGGGGGGAATTTTTTGCTGGTGGGGGGGGAAAATTTGGGAATTCGGGGGGTGGGGGGGGGAATTTCGGTTAAAGGGGGGGGAGGGGGATACTGTATGCGGGGGGGGAAAGGGGGGTACTGTTTTTGCGGGTGGAGGGGGGGTTTTGTATGGGGGTTTGGGGGGGGGTTACGGAATTTTCGGTTTGGAGGGGGAATTTTTTTGTATGCGGTTGGGGGGGATATTGTATGCGGGTGAAGGGGGGGATTTTTGTATGCGGGGGAGGGGGAAAAAATTTTTTAAAGCGGGTGGGGGGGGGTATTGTATGCGGGGGGGGGGGGGTATTTTATGCGGGGGGTGGGGGGTTTTGGATTTCGGGTGGGGGGGATATTTTGGGAATTGGAACCCCACCCCCCCTAGCCCCCCTTTGGGCGTTTTGGGGTTTTAGACTGGCAAAAAATGGGAATCTTATTGGGTTTTGTCACAAAAACAGTTCTGTTTTGCAAACCCGTATTTTTTTGGGGAAAATGGGGCCGCATTTATGTTCCCAGCCGGGGCCCCCCGGGGAATATTTTTATGTTCAGTAGGGTGGGCCCCCAAAATCAAATCCCCGTGGGCCCCAGACCCCCCGTCCGGAAAAAATGACTGAAATTTAAAGCTGCTTGCTCTGTCACTTCCTGGGGTCAAGTGTCTGTAATTAGCATATGAACTCCGTGTATTCAACTTCTGCTAATTAATAAATCTCATACTTCAGGCCCGGGAACTTTCTGATTAAAAGGAAAAACCAGTATTCCCGGTTTTTTGTCTGAAAAAATCAGATAAAAAACAACTTCACTGCCCCCAATTTGGAGCTGCCCCGTGTGATGACGTCACTCCTTTATAGATAGCACAAACGCAGGGGAAAAGAAGTCAAGGGTCGGTCATTTGGGGGAAACCCAAGAGAGCCAAAGGGTGTAAAAATATTTGTAGCTCCTAAACAAAAAAAAAAAAAAATGAAAAACCCAAATATTTTTGGAAAACATCTTTATTAGTTTTTCCCAACATGTTGAAAGCTAATTTTTGTACGGCAACCCCTTTTTAAGTCTCTATATTTTTGATCCTGGTATATATTTTTAGGTAGCTGTGTTTTATGGAAACCAGTCACCTCTTATATGAACAAAACCTAATTGGTCTCTGTACAGTATAAGGCCAGGTTCACACGGCGTATTGCGGCGTGTACTGTATGAACTGCAACACACTTTTATTGTGCTGTTGAAATTACGCTCTTGATAGAGCGTAATTTCAACAGTGCAAATAACGCGCAATAGCCCCAAAGCAGGTTTCTGCCTCCTGTACTTAAACTTTGTTATGGCATGTATACGCCTGAAAGGATTGACATGTCAATTTTTGTCAGACTTGTGCTAAATTATGATGGTAAAATACGTGCCGTGTGATTGACACCGCATATTTTGCAGAAATATTTAGAAAAGCAGTCTGGTGTTTCTTAGCTATACCTCCTGGGAATATATGACTAAATTGACTATTTGGCATTATCATTTGCTTGTCCCCCGGGGGGGTTTTCCCTCGCATTTGGGATTTTTTCAAGCCCTGCACCCAGTTGTCAATTAAAGGGGTATTCTCACCACATTGATTTAGCTTTAAAATTAGGCAAAAGGGGAACAAAAGTTACCAAATACATTCTGTTCTAATTTTGCTTCCCCAGAGCTGAGCATTTTCCTCTCCCGTTTTTTTTTTCACAACTTCCTAGGTTACCCTTTTCGCTTTTATGGCTAACACCTGGGAGCTTTTTTGTCTTTTTTATGGCCAAAAATTTAAAACCCTTAAGATTGTACCTTCTTTTGTGTGTTAAAAAACCGCCCACCCAATTCCCTCTAAAACTCAAATATAATAGCAAAGCTGATATACCAATTACTTTTGTAGAACTGCCGACAGCCTGAACATGAAGTGTAAGCCTGAAGCTGGCTGTGAAGAGCAGGCTCTATGAAACAGCAAGATGGTAAAACCCATTTTATTCATACCTTTACAGGAAAACTAACAGAAGAATATATGTACCAGCATTGATGATTCATGGTGAATACAAGTGTTCCTCCCCAAACGAGCAGAGACGCTTTTGTCCATGGTTTGTTTAAAGGGGTTTTGCCACGAAGTTAAATTGACGTGGGAAGCTTGCAAATGAAATAACAAACATTTTCTCCATTCATCATTATTAAAAATTCTGGACCGTTTTTGTTTTAGCTCCTCCTTTAGTGATCCATTGTTTGCAGCTCGTTTCCAGGGGATACGACCAGGGCTGAAAGCTCCTCAGTCCTGGTCCCACATGCCCAGACATCACCTTTCTTAGGCAGCTACTGAGTGTTCAAACCCCAGGTGCTGTCATCCTACTCCCGTCCTCTGTACTCCTTAGTAATTAGTTAAACAGTGCAAATAAATAAAAAAGAAACCTCAATGAGGTTTGTGCATTGATAAAGAGAAATAAAAATCCACAGGTTTGGTTCCTGCAGGGATTTGAACCTAGGACCCTTGTGCCTGTAAGCAAAAAGCTTTACCTCCAAGCTACTCACAATGCTTTACATAAACAGACCTTTCTCTGACTACAGAGAGGAAAGGCCTGGTGATGTCATCCTGCTGGGTCACATGATATGCAATTCAAACAAATCACACACGCCTCATTCTGAGCACACATAGCTGAAGAGCTGGATGCAGGAGGTATGAAGTGAGATCGTGACAAAACCCCTTTAAAGGGGTTTTGCCACGATGTAATGTTGACGTGGGATCCTCCAAAATGGGTTTTTAATCACTTTTCTAAACACATGTGATTACAAAAATTGCAGTCTGAGAGAGCTACAGCCTTCCTTACATGCCCTTGGTTACTTCAAAGTTTGTATTAGATACGGCCTGACAAGAGCTGCTGGCCGGGCTTGCGCAGAGAGAGCTTCTTATCTGATGAGACTGAGCTGCAGAAGTTTTCAAGGCACCGGGTAGCAATATGTTTTCTTTTGTATACAGAATAAACTAGTTGTAGTGTGATTAGATCCCTGCTTTATCTGATGACAGAGAACATGAAGAAGCTTTCAAGCTGCTGTGGAGAAAAGGTGTTGTCTTTTGTATACAGAACCACAAGTTGTAGTTTCATTATTTCAGTGAACATGTCACACGATCCCTTATGCAGCTTTGTGCTCTGGCTGTGTCTCTCTCTCTCTCTTTTCACAGCTCCGTGATTTGTTTACATTAGCTTCTTAGCAGATAAGGCTCCTCCTGGCAAAACCCCTTTAAAGTATTACAGTAGAGCCCCAGTTTTCTTACCACATGTAATAGGTTTTAACATGTAGGGAAAGGTAAATGAGAAGTAATACCAAATACATTGCTGTTTTTTTTATTTTGCTTTGTTCAAGAGACAAAGAAAATTTTATCTACTGCTAATGTAGGCAAGTTTCTCTTGGTTAGCGACTTCCTTTCTCTGCTCTCTCTTATTTCTCATTGCTCCAGGGGACCATGATGAGTCACTCCCTGCTGAGTCCTATCTCTAGTCTTATAGCAGAGCTGATATTCAAATCACTGCTAAAGAACCACCAACAGCCTGACCAGGAAGTGCACTTTTGAAGCTGGCTGTGGCTCTGTGAAACAGCAGGGTGAGCCAACCCCTTTAGATGGAGATGAACTGAAATACCAGACTTGGACCTTTGTTTTTCGATTAGCTTGATCATAGCTCAATCATCAGATTTTTATTACAATACTTCAGTCATTTATTTTCAGGGGGTCACACCTGCTCTTTCTATATCTTTGTCTGGTCTCTGCATAGCTCCATAATATCTGGTCTGCATAGATGGAGGGCCAGTACTCCCTGGTTTTGGATCTATTCATTACATGCACATAGTCATAATGTAGTACTCAGCGGCAACATTACCCGGCTGCTGCAGATGGAGGCCCGGCACTACAGATAATACAGTGCGGCATCACATCAAGGGAAATGCACTCCACTCAGATTTTCAGTGCAGAGTCCTGTAGTACCTGGAACTTAGGGGACATTGAAACTGTACAGAAAAAAAAGAATACTACAAAAACTATATGCCCATTTGTATTACAATGTATCTGATATGTCACGGGTGTCAAACATAAGGCCCGCGGGCCAAATCCGCAGAGTCAGGCAGCAGCTGCACCGAGTGTATGTACACTCGGTGAGCGCTGTACATACATACGGCGGGGCAGGAGGCATCACTCTCCTCAAGCCTCCTGCGACGCTAGGTCTCCTCGGTCGGCAGTCTCTGCCGGCCAAGGAGATCCCTGGGAGCTGAGTGACGGCGTAAGCGGCGCTTACACCGTACACCAGCTCACGCACCGGCCCGTGCTGCACGGAATATGAGGAGTGAAACACCTTTTTTTTAATTTTATATTCATTACTTCTGGGGCCTCTACCCTGGCTACTGGGGGGCTATATGGGGCATCTACCTGGCTACTGGGGGGGCTATATGGTTCATCTACCTGGCTACTGGGGGGGCTATATGGGGCATCTACCATGGGCATACGGGGGGGGCTATATGGGGCATCTACCTGGCTACTGGGGGGCTATATGGGGCATCTACCTGGCACTGGAGGCTATATGGGGGCATCTACCTGGCTACTGGGGGCTATAATGGGGCATCTCCCTGGCTACAGGGGGGGTATGTGGGGCATCAACCTGGCTACGGGGGGAATGTGGGGCATCTCCCTGGCTACAGGGAGGGTTATGTGGGGCATCTCCCTGGCTACAGGGAGGGGTAGGTGGGGCAACTACCTGGCTACAGGGAGGGGTATGTGGGGCATCTCCCTGGCTACAGGGAGGGGTATGTGGGGCATCTCCCTGGCTACAGGGAGGGGTATGTGGGGCATCTCCCTGGCTACAGGGAGGGGTATGTGGGACAACTTCCTGGCTACAGGGAGGGGTATGTGAGGGCATCTCCCTGGCTACAGGAGGGGGTATGTGGGGCATCTCCCTGGCTACAGGGCGCTATGTGGGCCATCTCCCTGGCTGCAGGAGGCATATTACTACCTGGTTGCAGGAGGCATATTACTACCTGGCTACAGAGGGCATAAATACCTATCTACCTACATGGGCAGATATAACTGTCATCTACAGGGGGCTTTATACCTACTTATCTACCTACTAGGGTCATATGTACCTATCTACCTATGGGGGGGCAATATATTCTTCCTGGTTGCCCTTAAAGGGCTAATTATAATAGCAATACTGTACAAATGTAACATTTTAAGGAAAGTTCCATTACAAGATTTCTAAAATTAGGTCGGCCCTTTAAGGTACGCCGTGAGGCTGATGTGGCCCCCGGTGAAAACGAGATTGACACCCCTGCTATATGTGGTCACAGTAGTAACCAAGTGAAAATGGTTTGTGGGAATACCCCTTTTAATTTCAGAATTTATCAGTATTGTATGTACTAAAGGCTGAAAGCTTGCGAGTGCTATTAACCCACTGAGTAATCCCTGAACTCCTAAATGTTGATGCGGCGCCAGAGACTGTATGACAGGCATCCTCAAAGTGCGGCCCTCCAGCTGTTGGGAAACTACAACTCCCATCATGCCCACTGTTATAGATTATATAAATGCATGATGGGAGTTGTAGTTTCCCAACAGCTGGAGGGCCGCAGTTTGAGGATGCCTGCTGTATGAGATGGGTGTTACTATTTCACTGGACAATGTCGGACTGTGCAGAGACCCCTCCAATTTTTAACACGCAGGTCACCGATGGATCCGAAACACTGATCCAAACACGCATCTAAAAACGTATCCAAAAACATATTGAACACACTGTGCGCACAACCTTTACTGCTCGACCGGTCTCACACAATAGTAGTCCATCCGGTTGGTAGAGTATTTCATGCTCCTTTTAATAAATGGCTTATCAGTTCTAGAAATGAGAAGTTGCAGCTGATTGCAGACAGAAGTATTTCCCTTTAGTAAGACGTTCCCCCTCTTCCTCCTTTGATTCCACAAATCCCTTTCTGCTGATATCCCAGTCTTCCTATTGTTATGTATACATAACAGGATGTTTTTATAAGTATGAGGACGTTGATATCTCAATCAGGGTGGTGCCTCGCTGTGAATTTCCTCTAAATATTTACTTTGAAATATTTCTGCTTATACAAAATAAAGGGAATGAGACGATGGGCGCTGCGCGTTATGCTTCAACATAAAGGGCTTCAGAAATAGACATATTTATGGAAAGGATTGACTTCCTATGACAGTTTATAGTTAGATGGGCCTCTACCTAATAACATGAGCTAGGCTAAAGACACCCAGCATGTGACGAAAAAGTGTCAGAAATCCTACGGCATTTTGTCATTGCTGGACCACGGCAGAACTGCGGGTTTTGGCACAGAATGAATGTACGGAAATCTGACAGCAATCCAGGGCTGTGGAGTCGGCAAGCCAAAGCCCCAAATCCGACTCCTCAATTTCCAAAACCTCCAACTCCGACTCCCTCATACACGGCGCGTGTTTAAGTGATAACTTTACTGTAGTAAAATGGTAACATCAGGCTGTTTATCACCTTATGATACAACAAACAAGCTATTTAGGTAGAACAGACACTGACAAGCAAAAGGGTAACAATGTTTTCATCTTTTGAACACTTGTGGGTAGAGTTGAAGAAAAAGCTGTATTTGTATCCAAGTCCTGTCTGCACCAACATTGGGAATGTGTAGAAGAGACTGGGATCAGATTTTGGTCAAGATATGCTTGAATCTGATCCAGAGCCCGGAAGGATTCAGGCAGTATTGAAAACCAAAAGGTGGATTTCCCAAATACTAACAAAATAATAAAATTTAACATTTTGATTTTTAGGAGCAAAACATAACAATGCAGTTACAGGAAAGAATCAGAAGAACAAAAAAGATGCTAAATACTTGGGAAGTCAAATTTATTATTTCAGATAGGTAAGATGACTGTAAATAAAATTACAGTAGCCTCATGTACAAAAGCTGTAGTGGATGTGAGATATGGACCCGAAAGTCACAAGTTTCAAAAAATTGTTACCATTTTGCTTGTCAGTGTAAAATATATTTTGAATATGACTTAGAACAAAAAAAAATTGTAAATATGCAAAACACTGCAGGAACATTTGTGGAGTCTCTGAATTTGTTCTGAGAAATATAAATTTCCTCCATCAATCCTGCATACATGACCTCACATCTGATCTCATTATTTCCAGGCTAGAGAAACGGCCTCTCTAAAACTAACTTGGTTGTGGGCAAAGCAGTGACCACAGGGGCAACATCTCTAACAAAAGTCAGGGTTAAAGGAATGCCTCGGCCACAGTCAGTTTTGATGAATGGTTGAACTCTTCTACTTCTATGAAAGCAGGTGAAAAGGAGGGGGCGTGGCTTGCCATGTGAGCTGAAGGCAGCACGCTTGCTGAACTCCGTGCAGGACCCATTAGAAATCAAAGAGGACAAGCTTGAAATGAGGTCCATGAGGCAGAGGAAGACCCCCAAGCTTACCAAGACCCCTTCCCTAGGGGATATTCCCATCTCTAACTTTTTTGCCCCGCTCCAGGTCTGGGAGGAAGAGGGCTTTTCCGCCCGCGCATCGGCGCCATCTTCTCCAGGACGTGAGCTGCGGCTGGAGGACTCGAGTCGCTGCGGAACGCATAGAAGAAACAGAGGTACCCGGCGCTTACCTCCGTTAGCCATTCAAGCAGGAGCCTCATCTCCGGTGCCGCCGACAGTACCCGCTTCAACGAAGATACAGGAGGCAGCCTCGCCGCCTGGCCGGGATCCCCCTGCGGACCGATCCGCTTCGCCTCAGCAGGTACCGCTGACTGCCTCTGCGCTGCGAGCAGAGTGTTCAGTGGGGACTTTCCCTCCGAACCCGACATCGAGGTTAGTGCCGGCGACGGTCTTTGACCCGCAGGGGTGCCCTGTGCGTTCTGGGGACAACCCCATGCTGCCTGAGAAGCGTCCGGCAGCCATCTTAAGCGGCCGCATGGAACTACAGCCGCCATTACTGCAGCCTGGGCTCTCCCCCCACGCATCGCAGGATGATGCTGCAGGAGGACTCTCATCCTGACCGTGAGCCCCATCGCCTGGACATTTCTTACAGTGCTCACTGTACCAGGGGGCCGCAGGAGGACTCTCCTTCCACTATTGGGGGGGACGCCATGGAATACAACGGGGGACTATTCTGTTAACTGACATACAAAAGTGAAAAGAAACAGCACTGGATGATGAAAAATGTAGTTAGTGCACGCCCAACTGACTGAACCACATCAGAAGTAAATCCAAAAAATCGAAATGGACAGCACTTGAAAGATCAAAAAAAGTTTTTATTCCCCCCCGGCAACGTTTCAGCTCTAAACAGAGCCTTTCTCAAGCAACAACATAAGGTGCAAACATAATATATAAAGGCAGTGTAATCAATCAAGTGATCAACCTATTAAGGTACATACAGTACAAAATAGTGACATATATGAAATAGTACAAACGTGAAAAATATATCTATGTGAACATATATCAATTTATGTACATAATCGTGCACTTTTTAAGAAAGAAAGGTCCATTGGACCATAATAAACAAACTAGTGCTTAATGATCCCATTGTGAGTGTACAGGTGTATCAAATACGAAATAAAGTAAAATCTCACATATAGCGAAATCATCAGCCCACTGATCACGATTTATCCCCCGCACTGCTTCGGCGTCTATGATAAACAACTGGGCATGCGTCAACACACTTCAGTGCTGCGCAATGAATCTCCGTTTTATGGTTCCTGACAATAAAGTCGCGCAAGCGCAGAAGATACAGACTCCGTGAAATTAAAGCCGTATTGTGGGCCTCAAGAAGAAAACCGCAGCGACACCAACTGTGGCCCCATAACCAAGGTAGAGATAATGGTAGGTAAAATTTAAAGCAATAAATAATTTTTTTTTTTATGTGAAAATTTAAATCGCCCCACAAGAATGAAAAACCACCATTTTAAGTACAAGTCACAATAAAGAAACTACGGGGACCTGGGCAAATGGGAGCCAAACAGAGATCCCCCGGGATTACCAGACAATCTCTATTGGCGGGGGTCCCTCCTAAAGACCAGAGCTTGCAAGCTTTTTATATCCACATACCAAAAGGCTCAAAACACCTATCTAAAAAAGATCTAAAAAAAAAGAAAAATAAATGCAAAGGGAGAACCAGATCCTGGGTCAGGACAATCGCTCTAAACTGAAAAAAACAAAAGATAAGAAAAATTAATAGAATAATAAAATACATTTGTTTTAAATATTTAATACCAGCCCCAATTGCTAGCATACTCAAAACGATGATATGAGGCAAGCTAAAAAGGACACCCTAAAAACCCCTCTGGACGAATACTGCAAACAAAATCCAAAAATCATCTGTAACTGGGATAAATCTTAAAAGTTACTTTAAAACCCTGATGGAGTAAAGGGTATCCAACTAGGATCCTTTCAAATTTCCCCCTTACCTTAAGTAACTTTACGATCACCCCCCTGCGATTAAAGGGAAATGTGATAATATCCAAAATTTAAGGCCCTCGGCCCCCTTGATTAAATTCAAAAAATGTGGGGAAACAGGAGATCCTTTTTGTTAGTCTTGGTAGATTATGTTTTTACAGATTCTTACACGCTTTCCGTGTCTTTCCCCAACGTAAAATAACTTCAGGGCACATGAGTAATAAATCACATAAACCCCGGCATGTTAAAAAATGTCTAATTGAAAAGACCTTACCACTTAAAGGATGTCTAAATTTCTTTAAAAGTTGTTACAACATTGACACGATAAACGGAAAAGCCCCCTTTTCTAAATATGGGAATTATCTCTTCTTTAATAGTTCGTAAAACCAATATATTTTTTAAATTTTTGGCTCCTATAGGCCATTCTAGGGGGAATTTCAAACTCCTTAAAACTCAGGGAAATTAGTTTTAAGAATGTCCATTTTTTTTAAATCAATTCACGTATCACTCAAAACAGTTTTTGTAAGAAACACTGAAACCCCAGGTAAGAAATTGGGGGCCTTAGAACCCAAAAGACTTTTCCTCTCCATTACTTTGACCCTGCTATGTTGAAAAGAGACCAATGATTGGTAGCCACGTGTATAAATTTGGATGAATTTATTCAATCTAATTCCAGAAGCATGGGATCCTACTATTCTTCTAACCGAAGAAATTGACTAAAAGGGAAAAGATTTAACATAGCCTTTGATGGAAACTCTCAAAAGGAAAAAAAATTTTTCCTATCATTTCCCCTTTACAACAAATCAGTGACCAATTTATCTCCTTGCTTAACACCAAGGTCAAAAAACTTAATTTTGAAAGGGAAAAGACATAGTAAATTTTATATCCCCTTTGATAGATTCAGGAAACTAAAGAAATTTTTCAAGTTCCCCGAGGTACCCCTCCGAACAAAAAATATATCTTGTATTCCCATCCCCGGACATGCCTAAATGGTGGGAACATAGACAAACCCTCCCCAAGATTGCGACAAACATATTTGCATAAAATGGGCGAACATTTAGCCCCTCGCGGGTTTCCTTTTTTTTTGGGTATAATATTATCATCAAAAAAAAAATAATTTTTGTCAAAAAAAAATTCCAAAAATCCAACAAAAACTGACTTGCAGATGGTAAACACAAATTAAGCACTCCCTCCCACTTTAATCCCCTTGTGATGATCAATAGACGTGTAAAGATTTACCCCATCAAAAAACACAATTAAATTGATTCACAAACCTTCAAATCATCAAAAGCAAAAAATGGGGGGGTTCCCCCAAAAAATGAGCAGTGAACATGCAAATTCCCTCAACATCCGTCAAGAAACATTTTCAACCCGGGTAAAAAAATGGAACCTTTTCCCGACACAATTGGGCGCCAGGGGGGTTTAACAAAGATTTGTGTATTTTTGGGAAAAAATAAAACCTGGGTTTTAACAGGGAAATTTTTCAAACAGAAAAATTTTTTAACTCTTTATCAATAATCCATTCTCATGAGCAGAAAAAACCAACCACCCCAATCTGGGGCTTCAAATGGGAAGAGGATCATCAATTAAAATTTTATATTTTCAAATATTTAAATTTTCGCATGACCCCCTCAATAATTTCTAGTATCCCATAATACAAGGGGGTCCCCCTTTATCTGAGGCTTAAAAGCATGAACAAAATTTTTTGACAAAATTTTCAATCCTTCCCTTTTATACCTTTAAAATTTATCCAAATTAAATTCTGATTTTGGTCTCGTATATTTTTAACACCCAACCTAATCAATGTTTAAAAGGGATTAATTGCTGAAATTACAGTATAGGAATGAAAATACTTTTTTGGCTAACCCGCTGCAAAAAGAGATATCAAAAGTAAATTTATAATCAAAATTTTTAGTCATTGGCAATGGTGAAGAAAAATTACAAAAAAAGACTTTAATTCTGTTAACAGGGCCGCGGAGAGTCCCCCCCCCCCCCCCTTGATTCTCCTCACGCTGAGGACATGGCCACTTTACCCTTCAGGGTGGGACGCCCAGCCTCCCTGGAAGCCCTCATCCCCCTCTCCAACATGTCAACCCAACCAAAAGGGCGCTATCCCATCCCCCCTTTCAGGAGGAGTTGGTGAACGGGTGTCCCTAAAAATGGCACCCCTCAGTTTCTGGACTCGCCCTATATTACGCTAGAGCGGGGGGGTGGATGGGGCAGCCCGGGGCCCCCTTTATGGGCCATCTTTTCCCAGCGGGACCCCCCCACCAGCTTTGGGGAACAAGGAGAAGCCCCGCCCCGCACCGGTGAAGGCAACTACAAACCACCACACAGTACAGCGCCTAACACCCCATCCCTGGAGTGTCTTCCCCCCCGGGTTCCTTGCACAGTGAGGGTCCGAAGACACAGCTATTTGACAAAAGAATTCCCATTCTCCAAGGGGAAGCATGGAACTCCAATCCCAGATCCCCCACATGGGAGAGTAGCTCTGCTTCTCCGCCGTTGACGACACATGCTCGGCCTATGGCCTCGACTCCCCAGGGGACTGGAGACGCAGCATGCCCCACCACAATACTCCCGCCGGAGGATGCACTCCGTGCCTTGGCGGCACACCCAGAGCTTCAGGCGCTATTATCGCTCTTGCCATCCAAAAACGACATGCTGCAGCTAGGCCAGAACCTTCGCACCGCTTGGCGGCACCGTTAAAACCCTTCAAGCTTCGGTCGTAGCTCAAGAGGAACGCCAAAGCCAATTGGCTGCTCAACTAGATGACCTAGAAAATCGTAATCGACGCAACAATATCAGACTGAGAGGTCTCCCTGAAACTGTACGCACGTCAGAACTGATTACAACCCTTACAAAGCTCTTCAATTACATCTTAGGTCGGCCCGAAACCACCTTCATAGAGTTTGACCGGGCACACAGGGTCCTCCGACCTCAAAGCCAGGATCCCTCGCGGCCGTGGGACGTCATTTATAGAGTTCATCACTACAACGTAAAGGAAGAGATTCTGCGCAAAGCTCGCCTCATGCAAGTTGTAAAGTTTGAAGATTCAACGATTGGTCTCTACCCTGATCTCTCAAGGCGCACTCTTCGGATGCGAGCGGCGCTGAAACCCTTGCTGGCTGTCTTACAAGAGAGACACATCCCATATCGATGGGGCTTCCCGTTTGCCCTCCAGGTGAAAAATGGTGATTCTCTGGTTTCTCTTCGGTCTCCAGCACACCTTGGAGACTTTCTTGTCGCTCTGGACTTGCCCCGGGTGGAGATCCCGGATTGGCCTAATGCCATAGACCCGACGTTTCCTGCCCCAGGCCAGCATAGAGCTGACCGCCGAGTGACATCGCTGCGGTCTCCCAAAACTCAGCGTTCAGGCCGCGGGCGGAAACTATCGGAGGATCCTACAAGATCTGCAGGCCCACTCCGCTGATCTCTCAACGGACTTTGTTGGATCTTGCTCCTCTTTTATGGTCCTCAAAAGGTTACTTTAGATTGATAGAATGTTAGCATTTATGTCCTCTAATAACTTTGAGATAATAACATGATTTAATTGATAATGTAAGCTCTTGACTTGTGAACTTTATCTCAAATGATCAGATTTGCACTTCTGCATTATGGAGCTCTTATGATGTTATGTGATCTAGTTTATGCCTACTTGGTGTTCACATGTTGGTCACATTTCTCCCCCAGTACATTGGGCCATTCTTTTGTTCTGGCCTGCCGCAGGTTTGAGTCTGCTACACTTGTTTTGTTAGCCTGGGTTTTTTAGGCCTCCTTGGTTTTCTTCTGTTCAGTTCTCCCTTCCTGCCTCCCTTCACTTGCCAGTCGGTGTTGGTCATTCTGCCGGGTGTTGCCTAGCTTTAGCATACTTATTGTGCTCTCCGTATTTTACCTTCTATGTATTCTCTTAAGATTACATCCCTTAACGTTAAGGGATTTAATATCCCTGAAAGGAGATCGCAGATCTTATATCATTTTCACAAGCAGAAAACCCAAATCCTCTGTCTTCAGGAGACCCATCTGTTACATGACCATGCACAACTGTTGCGCAACAAGTACTTCCCTGCCTGGTACCAAAGCAGTAACCCCTCGCAGAAGACCAAGGGTGGTGCTATACTTATTCACAAGTCCCTCCCCCTACAGGTCTTAGATGTATTCACTGATGCAGAAGCAAGGGTTTTTGTAAAATGTAACATGCAGGGACATCTTTACACTATAGCAAATATATATGCGCCTAGCTCTAACCAATTGACCTTCTTTTCAAAAGTTGTAGATGACCTGACTAACTTTGTCCAGGGGCAGGTGATCCTCTGTGGTGATTTTAATTTGGCCCTACATCCCCTTTTGGATTCTTCGAGGGGTCACTCGTCAGTCCCCCACAGGGTAACCAACAGACTCAAAAGCTTATTACACAGCATGCAGCTATCGGACGCCTGGCGACTGATGCATCCTGATGAAAAAGACTACACATTCTACTCAAACCCCCATCAAACGTATAGTCGAATTGACTATATACCTGTTCAGCACTCTCTTCTCTCGCATGTGTTCGACACCAGGATAGACCCCATACTCCACTCCGATCATGCGCCAATCCACTGCTCTCTAGATCTGCCACATTTCAGGCGCCCTCCGTTCGCATGGAAGTTGAATGAGTCTCTCTTGCAGGACGCACTTTGCCTCCAAGACCTCCGAACTAGCATCCAAAGGTTTCAGCAAGATCATGAGTCCGATGACACCTCGCCCCAGATCCGTTGGGAGGCAATGAAGTGCGTCCTGCGGGGGGGTGCTGCTCAAACATGGGGCTCGTCTGAAGCGTGCGCTAGCTTCTAAACTTCAGGCTCTGCTATCAGAACTTAACTCAGTTGAATCCTCTCATAAGATGACGGGCACTGAGGCAGATCTTCGAGAATTGATCCGGCTTCGAAAGGAAATTCTCATGTTAATGGAGCGCAAGCATAAGCGTTACCGACAGATCTGCGCGGCATCCTTCTATGAGTGAAGTAATAAACCTGGAAGATATCTGGCATGGGCCCTGCGGGAGAAGAGATCTGCTCTTTTCATCCCCCAGATTAAGAAATCAAGTGGGCAGTTGGCATTCTTGACTGAGGACATTTTATCCGCATTTCACGACTATTACTCGGACTTATATAACCTACCCCCCACACATTCATCCATTTCTTCCGGCGAACATAACAAGTCGCTGAAGGATTACCTTCGGAGGACGTCCTTGCCTCCCCTGTCCCCGGAGATGGTAGCAGCTCTGGAGGACCCTTTTTCCCCCGCAGAGATACAGCAAGCTATAGACTCTCTAGCTGTTGGTAAGAGTCCTGGCACAGATGGCTATACAACTAAATTTTATAAGACTCTGAAGGAAGATCTTACTCCCCCTCTGCTGTCTGCTTTTAACTCAGTTTCTGGCGCCTCGCCTTTCGCTCCTGACTTCCTTAAAGCCCATATCACGGTAATACCTAAGTAGGGTCGAGACCCGGCCCTTTGTCAAAGTTACAGACCTATATCGCTTATTAACACGGACGCTAAAATCTTTGCCAAAATTATCGCTCTCAGATTGAATCCCCTACTGGGCAGTTTGATACACCTGGACCAGGTGGGTTTCGTCCCTATGAGGGAGGCCAGGGACAATACTCTGAAGACGTTCACTCTATGTGCGTAAATCTAAGACTCCCTGCATGTTACTCTCCCTTGACGCGGAGAAAGCCTTTGACCGGGTGGACTGGA
Source organism: Phyllomedusa bahiana (assembly GCA_025379985.1). Taxonomy (NCBI): domain Eukaryota; kingdom Metazoa; phylum Chordata; class Amphibia; order Anura; family Hylidae; genus Phyllomedusa; species Phyllomedusa bahiana. Next base: position 31,523 of record JAODAL010024573.1, on the reverse strand, counting down.
CTTTCCTTTCAGGTGCCCTTTCTGCGCTTGGTTTAGGGCCGTTTCTTTTGTCCAAGATATTAGCGTTATATAGCTCCCCACAAGCCCAGATCCGGGTCAACGGAGCGCTCTCTGCTCCCTTCCCTGTACGCAATGGTACCAGGCAGGGATGCCCTCTTTCCCCGCTTCTGTATGCTCTGATAATGGAACATCTTCTTCAAGATATTCGAGCGAATGAGTTAATTCAAGGGATCAACTGCGGAGGTATTCAGGCCAAATGTTCTGCATTTGCAGATGATCTATTATATGTTACCGAGCCCCAAACCTCCCTCCCTGCGATACTCCAAGTATTGCGTAAATTTGGCTCCCTCTCCAATCATAAAGTTAACGTGTCTAAAAGCGTAGCGTTGAATCTTACCCTGCCTCTGCAGGAAGTCGCCCAGCTTCAGGAGCTTTACGCTTTCTCTTGGGCTACCGCCTCCATTAAATATCTGGGTGTACACATTCCAACGGACTTGAACAAGATCTATGACCTAAATTTCGCTCCCCTATTTCATCTTATACAAACGGACCTGTCGCGATGGGACAAAAAGGACTTCTCATGGCTAGGTCGGGTCAATATCTTGAAAATGAACATGCTATCCCGTCTGCTATATTTGTTTCAGACTGTCCTGATCCTACTCCCTAAGTCCTTTTTTTGCTCCCTGCACCAGCACGTACTCCGATTTATATGGGCGCAGAAACACCCGCGACTCTCCAAAGCAACCCTAATGAAACCAAAGTCTGAGGGGGGTCTGTCTCTCCCAAACTTTTTAACTTATTATTTGGCAGCGGCTTCGGTACGGGTGCTGGACTGCTTTCATCAGGCGGACACCAAACTTTGGGTTCAGCTTGAAACTGCTATGCATGGTTATCCTACTGCAACCCTGCCTTGGCTGACACCGACGTGGCTACCCAAAAAAATGCTTCTCCTACTACCCTTGGTTACTCAAAATATAGTATGTATTTCCAGATCATACCCTTCTTCGATGCATATTATTAAACCGGGAGGCCCGCTTACTCCTCTTACGGGCAATCCGGGGTTACCGGACGCGTTTAGGAGCACGGGGTTTGGCCTTGGTAGGGAACGGGGCTTTGCAATTATGCAGGATGTCTACATAGACGCTACCATCAAGTCCTACTCTGACTTGGTTGCGGATTCAGGGGGATTACATTTTCCCAGACTATTTTATTATCAGCTGCGTAGCATTTGCTCTGCATACAACCCAGTTCTTTCTTTCACTAGAAGGATTTTTATCTTCGAGGGCTGGTGTCTGCAGAGAACACATACTAGGCACTTGCTCTCAAAGATTCACGGACTCCTGATGAATGTCGGGGACCCTACCAAGCTGGCATTCCAGAGGGCTTGGGAGAAAGAACTCTCTGAAGATTTCTCAGACGAGGAATGGGGCAGGATATTCACGCCGACTCACAAGTCGTCGGTCTCGGCGAAAGTACAGGAGATGAACTATAAAATTGTTACCAGGTGGTACAGAGGTCCGGCACTGCTGCACACTCTATTTCCCACCGTTTCCGACCACTGCTGACGTTGCAATTCAGCAGGGGGGACGATGTAACGCATCTGGTGGCAATGCCCGGTCTTACAGCCTTTCTGGCTTAGAGTTATCGACGTTATTCGTCAGATAATTGGGGTGAGCCTGGACAATGATCCGTCGGTTCTGCTTTTATTTGCAGTCCAGTGCCCTGCTCGGTCCGCGAAAAGCCACCTAGTTATGGTTCTCCTAAATGCTGCCAAGACGGTGATCCCCAGGCTTTGGCGCTCCTCTGCTAGCCCTTCGATCACAGATTGGTTCAAGGAGATCCATAAGATATGTGGCTGGGAGGAAATTAGGAGTGAGTCACTTAGGGACTCAGAGGTTTTTTTTAGGACTTGATGGGGCTGGCTTGCCTTCTGCAAGACTGATGAGTATCTCTATGCTCAATAAATTAGATCTGCGGTCAACCTGATGATATACGACACATCGGCGGACTGCTACCACCGACTGGCACCCCTCTCCCTTGCTTTTGTTATAACTATTATTGATGTTCGGCAATGGATGACACAGATCGTGATCCAGCTTAGTCTTAGCGAATTAAGTTGTTCGGATTCTCTTTTGTTAGGCAAGACACTAGCTCTGCTCTTTTCTAACCATGACTGGTCAATAGAGTGCCACATCTGAACACTAGGACGCCCTTACTCTTGTCTGTCTTGTAACATTACAGTAGATACGAATGTGAGCTCTACACTGATTATTGTTCCTTCTTCCTCAACCATTTAACACTACAGTCATGACTTGACCAAGATTTATAAGCTTACCGATATTGCCCGATTATCACTCTTGTCTTGTGATAGCCATACTATATGTTTCTCAATGATTCGCTTTTTTTGCTATAATTTGTTCTTACACGATGTTGTTGATGCCTTTACTATTGTATCGTTCTTTCTGTTTCAAAATAAAGCTTGTTGGAATGAGGAAAGCAGGTAAAAATTTTTGCTGAAATCTGTTTGCCCGGGAGCAGAATCTTTTCCCCTGGGGCAGCACTTTGCCTGCTCCATGTCATCAATTACACTCCTCATGTGATAAGGCTTAAGATATGGGAGCAGTAGCGCGCGCCGGACCAAATTCCTCTTGCTCTTTGCACTGTATCGAACTAACTGGACCAACTTATTATATATTTTGGGAGTCTGTTCCTTTTATGATGACTCCGACTCCTGCAAAATAGCCACCGACTCCACGACTCCGACTCCACAGCCCTGCTTGAATCCCACGGAATATGCAACATGATGCATATTCTGCCGGATTTTAAACTCGTTGGTAAGAACCCGTGATGTATAGACTACAGCACGGGTTCCTTATTGCTGTCTATGTAGCACAGTGTACTGTTGGATTAAAAATACTGAAACCGTGGAAAATCCGCCGATATTTCTGTGCTGTGTAGACATAGCCTTAGTATGCAAACTTTGCTCTTCCTCCACGATACAGTGATGCTCTATCCTATGCCTAGTAACCTTTCCTTCAGCTGTTTCTTTACAAATCTTTATAATGTAAGCTCAAGTGAGTCTGGCTTTAGGGTATGTTCACGCAGCATATTGCAGGCATACAGCGGTGAGTATTGTGCGCACCGCTATACAACTGCTGCTCCAGAAGTATGCGCTGGCCAGAACGTACTTCTGAAGTGCTTCCATTGACATGTCACTTTTTTCTCCCGCCGCGTATTGTTCTCTGGGGAAAACGGCAGGTAATCATAGCTCAATGAGAGATATGAATTACTGTTTTTGTGGGGCGTACTTTGGGCGTATTGCAGCGCAGTTACGCCCCGTAAAGACGCTGTGTGAACATAAGCTTAGAATCACATCTGAATAATACCCAGTCAGATCGGGAGAAAAGAAAGGATGGCAACTGCTTGTAAATGAATGGACAGTGTGTAAAAATAGTGGATATTCTTGAGAAGCTGGAGATAATTCTGCGCATCTACTCATTAAAGGGGTTGTCCCACTACATCAATTCATCTTACCTCAGTCTTGTTTTCTTGGTTTCACTTTGAATTCAGGGGTGTGTTTACTGGCTTCCACTAGGCTGCAGTAGAAGCCAGGTCAGTAGCTGTTTCAACCAGTGCAGGTAGCCTATCATGAGAGATTGAACAGGTCTGTAGCTATAGCAACCAGCACTGGCAGCCTATCATGAGAGATTGAACAGGTCTGCAGCTATAGCAACCTGAGGAGCTGATGCAGCCCATACAAGAGGGGATATCTAGGAATAGGTAGGATATGGTTAATGGACATATATTGCAAAGTGACTTGTTTTTGCAAGATCTTTAACATATAAAGCAATCCTTGTAGTGAGACAACCCCTTTAATCTCATTCTGGGGAGGATTGTACCAGCCCTGCAGCTCCTTCAGGAGGTAATGACCAACATTTCTTAATGCTGGTACTTCTAAGTACAACGGATTTGGAAACTGGGTCCGCCTCCAGTCCAATAATAAAACGCCCCAAGTTCATTTTACATTGATTTCTAAGTAAAACTGAGTTTTAATCACTTATTTTGCGCGCTTATTGCAAGTACGGTAAAATAAGTGACATCAGTTCTTTGAGGCGGAATACGCCTCAAAGTATAATAAGTATCCCAAATGTGGTTACATTACCAGTTCAGAGGGATATGCCACCTCAGGCGGGTTTCCTCTCAGGTCGCATACCCCTCTGATCTGGTGATGTAACCACATTTGGGATAATTATTATACATAACCTTGTGTATTCATTCTTTAATGATTGTGTCTTAGGACCTTTTTTCTTGGGGTGACTTTGTATGTGATTTATATAATATTTTGTATCATATCCCTGTGTTTATCACAGTTACTTAATATTAACATTGTGTGAGATATTTCTTTTTTTTTTTTTTTTAATTATTTTCATTTTTTGTATATCTTTCATGGATTTATATTTGGATTATGTATTTCAATAAAAATTAAGATTTAAATGTATTCTTTGCATCGCTATATTTTTATTAGTATAATATCTATTTTATTATAGTGACCAATATATATGTGTGGAACCTTTATGAATTGGTATTTATATTCCGATAATAATCCACCAGTATTAAAGAGGTTATCCTTTAAAAAAAATGATATTCCATTGGGGGTCATGGTGGTTTAAAATAGAAAAAAAAATCCTAGCTGTCCCCCATCGCTGTCGCTCCCAGTGATCTACTCTCGACCTCCATGTTCTCGTCCCAACACAGAGGAGAGGCTTGCACTCCATTCGCTTACAATGGACCGTAACCTCTTCAGGGTCAGTCGAGAGAAGCAAATCGCCTGGAGCGACAGCAACAGGAAACGGTTAAGTATAACAATTATTTCTATTTTGGACCCAAAGGAATATCACTTTTTTAACGGACAACCCCTTTAAAGGCCCTAAATACCCCCAGTCTGGACCCTGTTTTGATTGTAACCCCCATAATTTTATAATTCACGTGAATTGTTGCTTATGTATTGAATGTATATGTAGCTATGAGCTCTGTAAAACATATTTTGTCATATTTTGATACTACAAAAATGCTGGTCCACGCCTTTGTCATCTCCCGCCTAGACTACTGCAACATCTTTCTCTGTGGCCTCCCTTCTAGCACTCTTGCTCCCCTTCAATCCATCCTCAACTCTGCTGCCCATCTTATTCACCTCTCTCCTCGCTACTCCTCTGCCTCTCTCCTCTGCCAATCCCTTCACTGGCTTCCCATGCCCAGCGAATTAATTTCAAGTCACTAACCATGACCTACAAGGCTCTCCATAACCTCTCCCCTCCACACATCTCTTCCATTATCTACAGATATCTCCTCTCCTCACAGGACCTTCTTCTGTGCTCTCCTCTTATCAGTTCTTCACATAACCGTCTCCAAGACTTCTCCCGTGCTTCCCCCACACTCTGGAACTCACTGCCCCAACACAAAAGACTCTCCTCCACTTTCACCAGCTTCAAAAACAACCTGAAAACCCATTTCTTCAGGACAGCCTATAACTTACAATAACCCCGCTGTCACTACACCCTCCTTCTAGATTGTAAGGGCATGTCCTCACTGCACGGGTTTTTCAGGTGGTTTGCGGTTTGTGGTTTTGCAGACCGCCTGAAAAAGCGGCCGAAAATGAGCACCATGAGCACCAAAGTCCCAGTCATTACGGTAATCCACAGTTCTCATAGAGAACTATGGATTACGTCTCCTCTCCCCGCTCGGCGAATCCGCCGCGGGGGGAGATAAGTGACAGGTCATTTACTAGCGGCGTATGCGCGCCACTAGTAATGATAGTCTATGGTCCGCCCCGCAAATAAGCCGTGTGAACATAGCCTAAGCCTTTGCGGGCAGGGTTCTTTTTCCCTCTGTACCAGTTGTTAGTCACATATTGTCATCTTTGTACTTGATTGACATACGTTATGTATGTAACCCCCTTGAATGCACAGCGCCCTGGAACCAATGGCGCTATAAAATAATAATAATAATGAGTCACATACATCAGATAAGGTTGTATATGCTCATCCTGTGTGCTGATCTTCCTCCACAGGGCATAGCAGGAATGGTCGGTACAGGATAAGGTTTTTTTTTTTAAAATTGTTGTATACTGTAATCTAAAGTGTGTTTTTTCCCATATACCCCATCTATGCTTCTGAAGGTTGTATTAGTGATTTATTGTGTTTGAGTCCAGTGCGTTGCGGGTTTTGTGCAGAGGTAAATACCACATAGAGCACACAGTTCTTTCAGTAATAGCAGCCGGGCGTCCTTCAGGTCTTTGACAAACACGGGGGCTTGTGTGAATTGTGTGCTATGTTTTAATGCCAGAGATCTCGGATAAGTCAGTATTTGTTTCCTGGCTGTGATACTAAAGGGGATTTTCTCCCCGGGAGCTTGACCTTTCCTCTGTATGGCTGTCAGAGCTGGGAATTCTGCAGTGTCGTTAGCGTAAATATTATATTGCTTTAAAATATTATAGCCGCGCAGACGTCGCTGTGATTTATGGTCTTGTTTTAGTGCATGCAGGGAATACACGGTAGCTATATATCTCCTCTTACAATATATTGCCATATATATTCTGAAATGCTCCGACTGGTCCTCTACACCCTAGAAAGCTATCGTGAAGGTAAAGCTTCCTACTTCCAGCCTTTGTGTAAATCTATGAATGCATTGGACTACTCAAGCCTAAAGCCTGTTAAAAAGAGAAATGCATGTAATTGCACGTCGCCGTCCCTTTGGTGCGCTCTCTAAAAGTGCAAACATTTTTTAAACGGCTTTTATCCTAATTGAGAAATCTTGTTTGGAGGATCCAGGCACTTTGTACAAATGCAGCTGGATTTGGTCCCCGTGGTAGTCGCGTATTTCGGCTTCTGCTGGTGTCGTAATGAATGGCGTTTATCTAAACCATGATTGCTGCCGGTGTCCACCTCGTAAAGGGCTTTACTTAACTTTAAAAATTGCAATTAAATGGATGAAATACAGTATGATTAGTCATTTACTACTGTACTATGCAGAAAATAAAGTTAGTCAGCAGATCCAGACAATGAGTTGAATGTGCAGGTGCACGCTGTTATGGCTGCGATGCAAAAGCAATCATACACAAAAGAGGCAGCAGCGTTCCACCAGGGCCAACGCATGCCTGGAATATACAGACTATTTTGACTTGCATTAGTATATTTACTAGATGAATACATTTGAGGTTCTTAGCACACGTTTTGAACTGCCCCGACAAGGAGACCTCATCAGATGGGACCCCATTCAACAGACTATGCATTAAGAACCACACAATTGTATGTATGGTCAATGTAGCAGTAATGCAATTTAAAATAATCCATATGGTTAAAGGGGATGTATCGCTTCTTTAGTTCGGCTGATTCATACTGCTCTCAGCTTCTCAACTAGAAATGCAGGGGTGTTTCTTCCCCTCGCAGCTGGGTGACCCCATTCCCCCCTTCACTGTTCATGCTGGCTCCCGAGACCCCCCCCCCCCCTCTCTGAGTCCACATGTCACTGTGTCTCTTCCTATGCAGTCTTATTTTGTAAGAGCTTTATACATACCACAGGCTGCATTCAATCTAGACTGAGCACTGATCGCTTCTCCTCTCACAGCTGGAAATTTGTTACAGTTGAAGCCAGCTTTCTATGAACAGCGCAGATCTCCCTTCTATGCAGGAGAGTTAGGCACCGAGACACAACTGTGCTGTTTTCTGATTGTAGAATCTGCTGCAGTGTGTTTTTGCTAGGTGTGCAGAGAGAAATTGCTAGGGCCCCTAACTCTGAGTCAGAGAGGCAGGGATCGACACACAATTGTGCTGTTTCCTGATTGTAGAAGCCCTGCAGTGTTATTCGGTTTCTTCTGGCTGTGCAGAGTGAAAATGTGCCGGTCCCTTACTCTGAGTGAAAGGCAGGAATGCAAGCTCTGTGAATACGGCCGACCGGGGCCGAACAGAATGTAAATGAGCTCTCAGCTAGTGAAATGCAAGAAGGGAGGAGGGATCCGACCAGGACTGGATATCAGTGTAAACAGAAGATAAGGAAAACTGTGAATACAAGACAGCTTTGCTAATGACATCTAATTGCAAAGTTACTTGTATTCACTTTCTGCTTATTCTGGAGACCATTTAATGAAAGGATACAACCCCTTTAAGGTTTCCATTTGTCTTGGTGTTCGTATAGTGCTGCTATATCCTCTGTGTGTAATTTGTACTGTCTGTAGCTGAGATGTCTCTGCAAGCTAGTCTCACAAGCAAACATAGGATTCCGGTGTTTATCCTTTACTTGTGTAGTGTCCTATACTCTTTCTATTGTGATTATCCCCCAGTCTCCCTGTCCCTGCAGTATGGTATGTCACTGTTCATACCTACTATATGCAATGCTCACTAGATGACCACCTTTCCTGTCTGAGTACTGGGTGCGTAGGTGGTGCAGAAATAGTGAATAGCAGAGCAGTGTCTCAGTAGCAGTTGTGTTATCTGTGAAGGCAGGTAAAGGGGTTTTTGAATCTTGTTACTTTCAGGTTTGAGGCCAGCTTATAGCTTAAAGGGGTTGTCTTATTATAAGAATTGCTTTTTATGTCAAGATCTTGCAAAAACAAGTCATTTTGCAAAATATGTCCATGAACGGCGTCCTACCTATCCCTAGATATCCCCTCTTGTATGGGCGGCATCAGCTCCTCAGGTCGCTATAGCTACAGACCTGTTCGATCTCTCCTGATAGGCTGCCAGCACTGGTTGTTATAGCTACAGACCTGGCTTCTACTGCAGCCTAGTGGAAGCCAGTAAACACGCCCCTGAATTCAAAGTGAAACCAAGAAAACAGGTAAGTTGAATCAATGTAGTGAGACAACCCCTTTAATAACAGCTGGCCTCAGAGTATGGGATGATGGCTGCGCAGCTCTCCCCATTCATCTCTATGGGAGTTCTGAATACAGCCAAGCACACTTGCTCAGGTCTATTCAGAATATCTGTAGAAATAAATCGGGAGAACTGAGCTAGCGCAGCCATCTCGCTGTACTCTGAGGTCGGCTCGTGGCCAGCTACAAGCTGGCCTCAGACCAGAGAGTAACAAGATGGGAAGACCTTTTTAGTTATGGCACCTCCTTACCTTTTAAGAGGGAGATATAGGCAGCTATAAATAAGCAGCATTGTATGCAAGAGGGTAGAAGAATCATGAGAACTGTAGTACTGTACATTATGCTAACAGCAAACCCTGGCAGCATCACAACAAAGGTGCTGCACAAAACTGGTTAAAGTGGTTGTTTGCTTCAAGATTTAAAGAGTAAGCCACTGTTTCCTAGTAAAATGTAAAAAAAACTATACTAGTCTTCCTCCTCACCTCTGCTCTAGAGCCAACTCTCCCCAGTCTTCTGTTTATCTTCTGTCTTCTTCTGAACAGGATAATACCTCTGCAGCCTCTGATTAGATACAGCGGTTACTTGCCTCTGCTTATATTACTGTTTGGAGATGTTCATAATGATAATGAAAAATAATGTCTTTTGAGCTATGGCGGCATCATCAGGTAGATGATTGCACATATATAGATCATTTGCTGTTTATTTTATAAGCCGGAAAATCCTTTCACTTGCTACCGTTAGTCTGTTTGGATGTATATTTTGATTCGGATCCCCATATTAGATTGCAGGGCTGTGGAGTCGGCAAGCCAAAGCCCTGACTCCTCGATTTCCCAAACCTCCGACTCCCGAATCCAACTCCGACTCCTGACTCCCTCATACATGGCGCATGTTTAAGTGATAACTTTACTGTAGAAAAGTGGTAACATCAGGTTTATCACCTTATGATACAATAATCAAGCTATTTAGGTAGAACAGACACTGACAAGCAAAAGGGTAACAATGTTTTGATCTTTTGAACACTTGTGGGTAGAGTTGAAAAAAAAAAAGCTGTATTTGTATCCAAGTCCTGCCTGCACCAACATTGGGAATGTGTAGAAGAGACCTGGGATCAGATTTTGGTCAAGATATGCTTGAATCAGATCCAGAGCCCAGAAGGATTCAAGCAGTATTGAAAACCAAAGGTGGATTTTCCAAATACTAACAAAATAATAAAAATTTACATTTTGGTTTTTAGGAGCAAAACAGTAACAATGCAGTTACAGGAAAGAATCTGCAGAACTAAGCAGATGCTAAATACTTAAAGTCAAATTTATGTATAAGATAGGTAAGATTGTATATAAAATTACAGTAGCCTCATGTACAAAGCTGTAGTGGATGGTGAGATATGGAGCCTGAAATTCACAAGTTCAAAACATTACCATTTTGCTTGTCCGTGTAAAATATATTTATTGGATATGACTTTAGAATACAAAAAAATTGTAAATATGCAAAACACTGCAGGAGCATTTGTGGAGTCTCTGAATTTGTATTGCCTCCATCAGATCCTGCATACATGACCTCACATCTGATCTCATTATTTCCAGGCTAGAGAACGGCCTCTCTACACTAACTTAGGTTGGGGGCAAAGCGGTGACCACAGGGGCAACATCTCTAACCTGTGCCTCAGCCACAGTCAGTTTTGATGAATGGTTGAACTCTTCTACTTCTTTGAGAACAGGTAAAAAATTTTGCTGAAATCTGTTCGCCATGGGAGCAGAATCTTTTCCCCTGGGTAGCGCTTTGCCTGCTCCATGTCATCAATTACACTCCTCATGTGATGAGGCTGAAGATATGGGAGCAGTAGCACTGGCCGGACCCAATTCCTCTTGCTCTTTGCATCGAACTAACTGGACCAACTTATTATTTATTTTGGGAGTCAGTCGGTCCATTTTATGACGACTCCGACTCCTGCAAAATAGACTCCGACTCCACAGCCCTGTTAGATTGGCTGGAAGCTAACATCTTTTTGTATCAGTTATATTCTTGCTTGTAGCATTTGAGGGTGTGTATTATGTGGTGTTTTTGCTATTTCACATGTTCAGTTTTGTCAGAATATACTTGACCTGTGATTAAAGAATGTACGGTTGTGTAGCACAAGAGCGTTGACTGTGTTGAGAGGTTTTGTGTTTTTTGGAGAGTGTTGGTACTATATTTTGTAACTAGTGTGGTTAGCGATGTGTCATTGCTCCTTCCGGTAATGAAGGAACATCTGATATGGTATGTCCCTTCTGCTCCTGGATATAATGATTGCTGCAGAAAGATGATAATATCACTAGATGTTGAAAGCTCACTCCAAATATGTGATACATATGTCCAGAAAGGAGAGGGGCCATCAAGGTAAATCAGGTTTTCCCAATAATGAAATGATAACTGATAGTAGCAAGTGATTATTATTTATTTTAAAGCTTTCATTATTTTCCAGGGGCTGGTACATTCCAGGGGGGGGGGGGGTTACATACATAACATATGTAGAACAAGTACTATGATGACGATGAGTTACTTACAACTGGTACAGAGGGAGAAAGGACCCTGCCCACAAGGGTTTACAATCTACAAGGGAAAAGGAACGAGACAGGAGCTGAGGGGTAGACATGATTGTGGGGTGGTGCAGTGGCAGCAGGGTTATTGTAAGTTATAGGCTAAACTAAAGAGATGGGTGTTCAGATTTATTTTGAGGTAAGTGAAAGGGGCGGCGAGTCAGATGTGTTGGGGCAGTGAGTTCCAGAGTATGGGGGAAGCACAGGAGAAGTCTTGGAGATGGTTGTGTGAGGAGCTGATAAGATGAGAGTAGAGTAGAAGGTCCTGTGAGGAGCAGTGATTGCATGTTGGGAGGTATCTGGAGATTAGTGATGAGATTTTTGGAGGCGTGAGGTTATTGAGTGCCTTGTAGGTCTTGTTTAGGAACTGGAATTTAATTTGTTGTAGTATGTGATGGAAGCAGTCTTCTTAAATGGGTATGTCTATCTCAGACATTTCGAGCATGTCCACAGGATATGCCATAAATGCCTTTTAGGTGCGAATTATGGTTGGCTGTTATCAGAACTATCATAGAAGAGAGCAAAGAGTGCTGTGCATCTGCGGCCCCCTCTCCGTTCTGTGCACTGTAGAGGCGGAATGGAGCCCATTCTTGAAGTGAACCCACACATATCATGTATTTGACATATCCTATCAATATGTCATAAATGTCTGAGATGGGAATTCTTCTTTAACAGATATGTTTGCTCCTTGATCAGTGGAAATATATCTCTAGATCTATCTATCATCTATCTATCTATATCTATCTATTATCTATCAATCTATTTTATCTATCTCTATCATCTATCTCTATCTAATCTCCTATCTATCATACTATCTATCTATCCATAACTATCTCTATCATCTACCCCAATATCTATCTCATATCTATCTATCTATCCATATCTCTATCTCATATCTACTATCCCATATCAATCTCATATTATCTACTATCATCTATCCATATCACTCAATCTATCTATCTATCCCAAAATATCTCATATCTATCTATCTATCTATCACTATCCCATATCTATCCCATAATTAATTCATTATCTATCATTATCTATCTATCCCATATCCATCTCATTTCTATCTATCTATCTATCTATCTATCTATCTATCCCATATCTATCTATCTATCTATCTATCTATCTATCTATCTCCTATCTATCTATGCCTCTATCTATCTATCTATGCCTCTATCTATCTATCTCCTATCTATCTCCCTATCTATCTCCTATCTATCTCCTATCTATCTCCTATCTATCTCCTATCTATCTCCCATCTATCTCCTATCTATCTATCTATCTATCTCCTATCTATCTATCTATCTATCTCCTATCTATCATCTATCTATCTCCTATCTATCTATCCATCTATCCATCTATCTATCTCTTGGCTGTTTCTTGAAAAGTGAAGATGGAATAATAATAAAATGGAAGAGGCTCACACATGCAACCTTCTCTCTATTACTTCTCTGCATAGATATTGAGGCTGTTAGGGGCCATGCACACGGACGCCTTCCCCCTTCCCATAGACATGTTCGTATTCCGTCCGAAAACCGGACAGAAGAATTAACGTGTTCTATGTTTTTCGGGCCGCCAGCAGTCTGAAAAACCGCCGGGCGGAAAAACCCGTGCAGCGGGGACCACTGCGCAGGTTTTCCATAGCGGTCCATTAAAAAGTTTGCGGACGTGCCGTGGGGACATGCCTTTAGGAGGATCCTCATCTATCATATACAGTATTTGTGGTGAATATTAAAAACATTAATCGGCAGTCCATTTTAGAACCAGCTCACCTAAGGAGAGTGCACGTCCAATGTCCTACAGCACAATGATAGAAATAATGTTCCAAAAAGTATATATACAGTGGACTAGCACATCCAAGGAATAAAATCCACTGAATGTGGCCTAGTCACAAAAGTGACTGCTATCGCTTTAACGAAATAATACACCCTTCTAGTTACCGTATATATTCTTACAGTTCAAGCTCCTGTGTCGGCATGTAATCATAAATTCTGTGTTTTGCATTTCAAATAACAAATAAAATGCAGTGATAGTAAAATATTCCATTCTTTCCTAGATCATCTATTCCACATCCATTGGACCAGTTATTTAGGAGGACATCAAAAGGAAATCGTACACAATGCATCGCTAAAGCAGGTTAAGGATGTTTCTCTGTAGCTCTTCAGAACCACTGTGACAATGCGGCAGTAAGTATACATGGCATACCACTTTCCAGCTTCAAGTATTTGTGCTTCTTGTTCTGTTTTTTTGTTTTTCTCTTTGTTTCAGACCCTCTGGAAATTAACAGTCGTTGGCTGCTAATCTGCCTCAGCTTCTTCTCCATAGGAGCCATCAGACGTTGTGAGGTAAATCTCAACATGGCGGTCGGGAAGAGGGAAATATCCCTTCAAAAACATTGCTTTTCATTCATTGGTATTTCTCAGCTTTAAAGGGTTGTCCTTTTGTTCAAACACGGTTTACATGTACATTACATTCGCCGGTTCTTTTGTTCTTCTCCGTCATAAGAACAGAGCAACTAAATTGATGGTGTGTTGGATCCGTCCCACAGCAGACACCAGTGACAGTTGATTTACCCCATTGAGTTATTTTGGAGTCAATTGGTTGCTGCCATGATCCACCTCAGAATTGGCATCCAATCTAACTGTAATCCTTTTGTCATGGTATCCAATGTAAAACCCAATGCAAAATCCACCTCGTTGTGCACATATATTGTGTATGTAGATATATATCATACATATACATACACATAAAATCGGAGTTAAATACGCGTCTAAAATCTGCGCTTGCTGTGCTGCAATTCAGCCATGTGAACCGACCTCATAGAATATATTAAATTGTATATTTTTCATTTGTAAAAAAAAAAAAAAAAAAAGTGTTGTGATGCATAGTAGAAATCAGAGGTTGGGCACACTCCATCACATCCTGCTCTTACCTCGTGGTAAAACCCCTTTAAGTGAGATCCTGCTTACCCTGCCCACATACAGTGATTGACAGCTTTCCCAACATTAGTGTGTGTACACTGTTAGCTGTTTATCACTGCATGTAGGGGGGTCAGCAGTACTTTCTGTTTTGTTTTTTTCCTCTGAAATCCTGTTCTAAATCATATAAACCTATACATCCTGCTCTCAGATACAGAGCTTAACCTACTGACAGGTTCACTTTTTAAATCAAATAGGGGATGAAGTTTGATCTGAGAACTAGGGTATTTTGGTAAGGCTAGTCCCTAATACCCTACCCAATTGACACAGTTATGTAGCACTCTGTAGCTAATACGCCTCCAGCATGCTTCCTAAATTCTTCCTAAAGCATGCTGATACTTGTCCCAAATATATCCTAATGAGTGGATCATGCCTTCCTTTTATATTACCTCTGAGGTTTCTGGAAACAGGTGAATGGCTTCTTGCATCTTACGGGAGGTTTGCTGCCCTTGGTTCTTATGTGTCATGTACTTTGCTGCTTTGTGTACATGACAGAGCATTAGTGCACATATCCGTGCCTCAGGGTATTAGCTTCAGGCCTGTGCCTCGGCTCCCATGAGAGTGGAAGAAGTTCATGGTAAGGGGTAAATGGCTGTGCTTGAAGCGACAGTCCAGATTTCTTTTAGTAGTTGATTTTCAGTGCTGGATTCCTGGGTTTGCATCCTGGCAATATCTGCACGGCACTATAGCAGTTGTAGGTTGTTGTGTAGTTGAGATAGGGAAATTAGCATGAGAGTGCCTTAATGACAGGTAGTGATGTGAGTCTCTGTGCAGCGCTGCTAAATATGTTGCCAATATATAGTGAATGGGATATAAAAAAGTAAATTGATTCCATTTCAGCTTTTTCAGAAGGAGACCTAGAGGACTTGTGACATCTCTGACATTGTCTGTTTTAGTAAATCCTTGTGTTCCTTGTGAGATAAGAATTCTGGAGCATCTTCTCTTATATCTCTGTTGTGCTGTTCCTCTGTTATTCCTTCGAGAAATGTATTACTGAATCTGTCAGCTGGGTGTTACCATTCTAGTTTTCAAAGGGGTGTGTCCCTGCACACACTGACTGTCAGCACTGATTGGACAATGTCAGACCTATCCAGATTGGTAACAGATTTCTAGGAGAAATAACAAATGAACAGCACAACATAGAAGTTTCATGGGGAAAGCAAGTCTTGGGTAATGGCCACAGGTCCTCTTTACATTAACTTTGTCAAGCAATAAAGAATTTTTTTTTTGTTTTTTTTTAATTCTTTATTTGGACCAACAAACATGAAATTACAGACTGGTACAAAACTTGCAATAAAGATTCTTAATAGGTAATGTTTCACCCAGGAAAAGTTGCAAAAACATACCGTAACTTTTTCTGACCTTGTTGCTTTGTCACACATCATCTTGTCAGTGTGATCCATCACAGTCAGGACTTATGCATGTATTTATGACTTTGCATTCCTTAGTTTGATGCTATTTCTACCATCATGTTGCTGTTCTTAATTGTTTTTAATGGTAAGTAAATGTCATTATTCAATTCACATAATATCTTATCAGAATGGACCTCAGTGTGTTTACCGTTGTATCAGAGACTTATGTAAAAATGTGGCTTTTCCTGCTACCAGAGCTCCTAGAAAAAAGCCTGAGAGCCTTAATCCCGCCGCCCATGCACAATGATTGACAGTCGTGTCTGTATGAGTTTGTAGACGGCGAGGACGGTCAATCACTTTGTGTGGGCGGGTAAATAAGTACTTACTTTTTTTATATATCTTATTTACTTGTAAATACTAAATCAAATCATGAAAAACTATACAGTGGTGGCCAAAAGTATTGGCACCCCTGCAATTCTGTCAGATAATACTCAGTTTCTTCCTTAAAATGATTGCAATCACAAATTCTTTGGTATTAATAATTCATATTTTTGCTTGCAAGAAAAAACAACAAAAGAAAATAGAAAAAATAAAATTTCATGGGCCGGACAAAAGTATTGGCACCCTTCAGCCTAATACTTGGTAGCACAACCTTTAGCCAAAATAACTGTTAAAAAAGCTTCTGGAACACAATAGTTTTTAAAATCCCCTTTGTGGAATTTAGACCATTCTTCTTTGGCAAACTGCTCCAGGTCCCTGAGATTTTAAGGGCGCCTTCTCCAAACTGCATTGTGAGATCTCTCCACAGGTGTTCTATGGGATTCAGTCTGGACTCATTGCTGGCCACTTTAGAAGTCCCAGTGCTTTCTCTCAAACCATTTTTTAGTGCTTTTGAAGTGTGTTTGGTCATTGTCCTGCTGGAAAGACCCATGACCTCTGAGGGAGACCCAGCTTTCTCAACTGGGGCCCCACATTAGCTGCAAATTTGTTGGTAGTCTTCAGAACTTCATAATGCCATGCACACGGTCAAGCAGTCCAGTGCCAGAGGCAGCAAAGCAACCCCAAAAAAATCAGGGAACCTCCGCCATTTTTTGACTGTAGGGACCGGTGTTCTTTTCTTTGAATGCCTCTTTTTCTTCCTGTAAACTCTATGTTGATGCCTTTTCCCAAAAAGCTCTACTTTTGGTCTCATCTGACCCGAGAACATTCTTCCAAAAGTTTTTGGCTTTCTCAGGTAAGTTTTTGGCAAACTCCGCCTGGCTTTTTTATGTCTCGGGGTAAGAAATGGGGTCTTCCTGGGTAATCCTACCATAACAGTCCCTTTTCATTCAGACCCGGCGGTTTTGTACGGGTTGACAACTGTTGTACCCTCGGACCTGGCAGAGCAGCTTGAACATTTTTTGGATGTTAAATCCGAGGTTTCTTTATCCACCATCCGCACATTCTTGCGTTGAAATCTCTCGTCAATTTTTCTTTTCCGCCCACATCTAGGGAGGTTTGCCACAGTGCCATGGGCTTTACATCTAGGGGGGTTAGCCACAGTGCCATGGGCTTTAAAATCCAGGGAGTTACCAAAGTGCCATGGGCTTTACATCTAGGGAGGTTACCACAGTGTGCCATGGGGGGCTTTACATCTAGGAAGGTTAGCCACAGTGCCATGGGCTTTAAACCTTCTGGAAACACTTTTCGCACTAGACACAGGAACATTCAGGTCTTTGGAGATGGGGCTTTTTAGCCTTGAGATTGCTCATGCTTCCTCACAATTTGGATTTTCAATCCTCAGACAGTTCTTTGGTCTTTCTTTTCTCCATGCTCAATGTGGTGCCACAAAGGACACAGGACAGAGGTTGAGTCAACTTTAATCCATGTCAACTGGCTGCAAGTGTGATTTAGTTATTGCCAACACCTGTTAAGGGGCCACAGGTAAGTTACAGGTGCTGTTAATTACACAAATTAGAGAAGCATTTTTTCACACAGTGCCAATACTTTTGTCCAACCCCTTTTTATGTTTGGTGTGGAATTATATCCAATTTGGCTTTATGACCATTTCTTTTGTGGTTTTCCATTGAAGACAAATTAAATGAAGATAATAATACCAAAGAATTTGTGATTGCAATCATTTTCAGGAAGAAACTGAGTATTATCTGACAGAATTGCAGGGGTGCCAATACTTTTGGCCACCACTGTACATCTTTGAGCTCAGCATCTCCCTCAGTATCCTAAGCTGCCCTTACAGTAGGATCCAGAGAGAGCTGACTAAACCTTTTAAGGGATATTTTCACCACATTAATTAGCTTTAAACACATAGGTAAAGTTAAATAAAGACTATTACCGAGACAGCTGTCTTTAATGCAGGTAACGTGTTGAATGGGAGCGTCTAACTGGTCTGTAGGAGACAGAACTCTTAAAGGGGTTGTCTCATCTCATAATTTCATAGGTTTCATGAATGAAATAATGCTGCTTTGCTCTGTCACTTCCTTGTCAAGCGTCTGTAATTAGCATATGAGCTCCATGTATTGAGACTTCTCTGTTTATTATGTTTATTAGTCTAGATGATCTAAGTTACCTCTACCAGGACAGGAGAAGCTGCTGAGCTAAAGTAAACAGCAGTAATTACTGGCTTTTATCTGAAAGATCAGATAACACACAAGCTCTCACTGCCCGCAGTTTTGTGCTGGCCACGACCTGTGTGATAACGTCACTCCCTACTATCAGATAGAACAAACAGCAGGGGAGAAGTAGTAAACAGGTCCGTCACTTGGGAGACCAGACAGAGCTCAGAAAGTGATAAAATCACTTGTAGTTCCTCAACAAAAAAACAAAAAAAAAATGAACAAAGCAATATATATGTAGTGTTCCCTACATGTTGAAAGCTAAGCTTTGTAGCGAGAAAACCCCTTTAATGGTTGGTAGGGGATCAAATACTTATTCTATCTCTCAATGTTAAAATTAACCTTACCCCTTAAAATTTATAGGCTTTTCATGTCTTTTTCAGTGGGCAAGCTTACAAAATCAGCAAAGGATCAAATAATTATTTCCTTCACTATATATATATATGTGTGTGTGTGTACAGTCCTCAGTCCACTTTCTACTCTGCAGAGCCGTCCCTCATATCACAAGTCTGTCAGTTCACTTCAGTTATATCAGTCGGCCTAACCAGGAAGTAACTCAGTGTCTGTCCTACTTCCTGTAGTACAGCTTTTTGCTGAGGAAGGAGCTCTGCGGCCATTTTATTCTTCTATAATGATTATCCCCTAGACAGAATGATCAGACTTTCCTAATTAAAGTTGTCTAGGATATTTCTTAATGATGACATGTAGTTTATGTATTTAGTTTTCTTCTTTTCCTGGTGAACCCCTTTAAGGCCTTAAAGCTGGCAGAAGTAGAGATGCCATGTAAACAATACATATGGAGTATACTGTTTAAAAACAAAATAAACCATGGCCTACAAGTTTAATAGTTTTTTGCCAATCATGTAAAGGATTTCTCAAAATCCGTCGCTATTTTAGTTACTCCTTGCTTTGAGTGGTTTGATGTGACCGTTTAATAAAATCACGGATATTGTCCTGTAGCGCAATCCATATCTTCAAAATTCAATTAAGTTTCTCTGTGTCAGATTAATAAAGAATATAAACCAAAATGCTGATCTACAATTCTTCTAGCCAGCTAACCACTCTGATTTTGTCATTTTAGTATATCGTATATTATAAGACTTTACTGTCCAGTCTAGTCCATCCAGCTGTACGTACAGCTTATAGAACTAGCTGTGAGTGATTTCAAATACTTCACCATCTGATTCATGTACATGTTTTGTTGGTTAAGAGTTTAGAGAAATCTCCAATTCTTGAAAAAATAGGGTTAAAAAGCTGTTCCCACCATAGACAGAGGCCACATCGATTGGAAATGCCATTAAAGTCCGATATGTGCAGGCCCACCCCTGGGACCCGCAACTATCTGGGGAACAGGCCACCCAAAGTGTTGGCTCATATTGGAGAGACAGTCGTTCTTGCGCATGACTATCCATTCCGTTTTATGGGTTTTCTGTGTACAGCCAGCCCTAGCAGGCTTTGAACACCCCTTTACCTGGTTGAGTAAAGCAAATACATAATGAAAGCATATTGCTTATAGGTAGGTGTTATAGTAGAACAGAAATGTAAAGCAGTTAAACACAGCCAGGTCATGAGGCTTTTAAAATGTGTGATTACCCTGTTTCCCCCGAAAATAAGCCATCCCCTGTAAATAAGACCTAGTGCAATTTTTTTCAAGCTTAGAAATTTAAGGCCTCCATTGAAAATAAAATCTAGCGGCAGTCATTGCTATAGCTCCCTCCATGCCATACATTAGCAGATCATTTAGATAGGTCTTACCTGGACAAAAGGTGCCCATTTAAGGAAAGTGCTCTTGCGAGACATGAGAGATTGAGGCCAATGATTTTAAAAGAAACGGAGTCACAAGAAATTCATCAGGAAATTCAGGGTTGGTAGAGTGATGATGATGTTCCAGAAGATGATGACATGACTGTCTTTGAATAGATATTGCTTTTTTGTTCAAAAATCCAGGATCAGTAAATGTACATAGATTGTTGTACATGGAGTCTCAAAACATTCAGAGTTTTGCTGGTTATGTTTGTTTGTGATGACAGGACTACAGTATATTAATAAATGTTGATTTTTTTGTTCAACAGTAAATGTGCATTCTTGTTTATAGAAAAATAAGACATCCCCTGAAAATAAGACCTAGTGCGTCTTTAGGAACAAAAATTAATATAAGACACTGTCTTATTTTTGGGGAAAGAGGGTATGTGGTTTTTTTTTTGTTCGTTTTTTGTCATAGAAGATGGTAAACTCAAGGACTTGTAGGAGGAGTGTGTTGTTGGGCGATTGTCTTATATCTCCAGTGGACCTCTGGCGAATTTTATACTATTCCAGTTCTAAGCTACGCAAATAAAGGGGGTGTCCATGTTCTACAATCCCTTTTTCTTAGCGATCACCAGTCATCGGCTGTAATATGTGAAGGTACTTGGCAGTAGGTGCACATTTTTGGTTGTAGCGATGCATGGTTCCCATTGAAATCAGTAGCTTGATTGTGTAACTTATAGAAATGCTGGGTCATTTATGGCGAGACCTGTTCATTGTAGCTATTCTTCACTCCTCTGGCTTACAGATGAGGGTCCTGAATAGGAATCCCACCCTCTGTTTAACTTCAAATTCCCTAAAAGGGTATTCCAAATGGGGTCACTTTTGGAAATATCGGTCTGCAACCTGGCTTTGCTGTGCGCCTGCAAAGTACTAGGACGTGAGCTACAACTTTTTTCATGGTTCTTTTTGCACAGGAAAATAAAGATTTAAAATCATGACGTGCTGACATTTCTTTTACAATCTATATATTCTGTTTACTTCTGTGCCAGAAGCACGAGTAAGGCATACCTCCCAAATGTCCCTCTTTTGGAGGGATTGTCCCTACGTTTGACCCAAGCCCCTCCTACATTCCTGTTTGCTGTTTACAGAGGACCTGTGATTGTTCAATCTACTGAGCATTGTGGGATAATACACACAAGATTGGTTTTTGTTTAACCGTTTTTATTGTTTGTTAAGCCTTACATCACTAAAATAATCTCTACAGGCTTGTAATTTCTGCATTCTTATGGCTCTGTCATTTTCTTTGACCACCCTGTGCTCCCGTCACCTCATCCACCCTCCTTTTTTTCTTTCTTTCTCTTTTTTTTTCTCCCTTCTTTTTTTAGTTTATTTTCCTCCCTTTGCTTACATTGAGGGTTATTATTGTTTGTAAGCTGCTTCTGTGTACTTGCAGAATATTTCTGTTATTCTATTTAATGGTCTGTTATCAGGCATTTATTGTTAATATTCCAGAGTGGTATAATTTGGTCATACAATTTGTACATTTCTCCCAACTGATGTTTCACTATCCTTTTGTTCAAGGCTATTGTATTATGACTCCTCGTGAATGCATCAATATAAGTTTATTTGGTTTAAAATAAAAGTAACACATTTTGGAGCACCTTTTTTTTTATAACTCTGTGTTGTGCTGTTCATCTGTTATTCCATCTAGAAAAGGATAACTGAATCTGTCAACTGGGTTTTGCCTATTTCGCGTGCCATACAGTTTAGCACGCTGTCCTCTGAGCTAGCCTGGAATAAGGAGGCTCCTCTGGAGGGTCTCGCTGGGAGAACCAAGGATGAGCTGACTGGTCAAGATCTCTTGATGTCTTCGGCTGCCAGAATTGATGGAGGAGTAGGCAGTGGGAGTTTCTGGAAAACTGGTGTGAGATGAGGAAATCTGCAGGGTTGAAAGGATTCTCCTTGCTGGCGGAGCTCTAATTGCCTTTCAGCAAAACGGGCGACGGCACGACGCCTCCTTGTGGTAAAGTGTATTCTCCATCTGTGCCTGAAACGGAAGCCATGAGGCTTCTTCTCCTGCCAGTGTTGTTTTTTTCTGCGTAGAAAAGGAGGATGGTTCTCGGCGCCCCTGCATTGGTTATCAGGACTTAAATAAAATCACTGTCAAAAAAACGATATCCATTGCCTCAATCTCTGATCTTCACCAAGCCCGACTTGCGAAGAGCCTATAACTTAATTTGTATCCATGAAGGCCACAAATAGAAGACCCTTCAACACACGTGACGGGCGCTCCGAGTACCTAGTTATGCTCTTTGGACTCTTCAGTGCTCCAGCGGTCTTCCAATAGTTTGTTAATGAGGTTTTCAATGACTTTCTTTATGCTTGTGTCGTGGTCTACCTAGATGACATCTTGATTTTTCTCTCCAGACCTGAAGTCTCATTGCGACCATGTGCGGTTTGTACGAAGACGTCTATGAATCAACCTTCTCTACGCCAAACTTGAGAAGTGCCTGTTTTAACAGACCAGTCTGCACTTCCTCGGGTACATTGTCTTTGATAGGGGTCTACAGATAGATCCTGCAAAATTGTCTGCTGTTCTCCAATGGCCTTGATCTGTTACAACTTCAGACCATCCAAAGTTTCCTGTGGTTCACAAATTACTATCGCCGATTTATTCCCCACTTTTAGAACCGTTGTGGCACCCATAGTGACTCTAACCAAGAAAAACAACAACCCTAAGCTCTGGCCATCTGAGGCTGTAGATGCTTTTCCCGTCTTTAAGCCGATTTTGCCACAACACCTCGACAGGATCCTGAGAAACCTTTATTCTTAGAGGTTGATATGTTATCTGTGGGAGCTGGAGCGGTTCTCACGTAGAAGACTCCCAAAGGTAAAATTGTCACCTCTGGTTATTCCTCTAAAATCTTATCCCCGGCAGAAAGGAACTGTACCATTAGGGCTTGTCCCCACTGCACGGGTTTTCACCCGGTTTTACAGACGGTTTTCGGTTTTGTAAACTGGGGCTCAACTTTTAAAACGGACTGCCACTGCACGGATTTTCCGCCAGACGGTTTCTTGGACCGCCGGCGGTTCAAAAAAACACTAAACATGTTCATTCTTCCGCCTGGTTTTCAGGCGAACTATAAACATCTCCCGACGGCCGTGTGCACGCCGCAAAACAGTGCAAATACCGGTCGGGATTTCTGACCGGTATTTGCGCTGTGCCGTGTGAACAGCCCCTTAGGGATTGCAAACTGTTGGCAATTAAATTAGTTTTAGAGGAATGGCGCCATCTTCTGGAAGGAGCTTCTCACCTGGTGAATATTTACAGCGATTGTAAAAACCTCCTGTATCTCCAGACTGCACAGCGGCTAAATCCTCTACAAGCTAGATGGTCTCTCTCCTTCTTCAAATTTGACTTTCTACTACACTTCAGGGCTGCAGAGGAGAATGTCAAAACAGATGCCCTCTCCTGAAACTAAGATGTTGCTGGTTTCGACTCCAAGCCACAGCATATAATTTCCCTGGAATGTCTAATCTCCGCAGAGCCCATCAACCTCCAATGGATCCCAATGGAGCCTTGAGGAAACAATTTTCCCCCAAATTTGGGCCACCGTTAAAAAGCTGCGGTCCCTTTGGAAATTTAAAAAACCCTTTGGTCCCTGTTTTCTTGAAAAAAAACTGATGACCTGATCTTGGGCTAAAAGGAAAATTAAAAGATTTTGTCCCCCCTTTTGTTCTACCTGTCCCTTTTAAACAAAGTCAAAAGTCAAAAAACCCTCCCAACTTCTGCAGCCTTTTGCCATAAAAACGAAACACCTTGGACCCTTATAACTATGGACTTTATTACTGATTTACTTCTTTCCTTGCCTCAACTGTTTTCCGGGTTTTGATCCCAGACCACTTCTCCAAGATGTCTCATTTTTGTACCCACTTCCGGCCTGCCCTCCGCCTCAACCCCTCCTCCCACTTTCTTTACACTTTTTCCCGCTTGCTTCCCGGGGCCAAATTTGGGGGGACGCACCTAAAAAATCTAAAACAGGTTATTTTAATAATTTGTATGGGTGACATAACCCCCCCCGGCCCCCCCTTTTCCTCCCAACCGTCCTTTTGATGACCCTAGCGGTGGACCCCGAGTCCAAAAAAACCCCATACGGGCCGAAAAACACAACAACCCTCTCCTGAAGCATTTTCCCCCAAAAACCAAAGCAAATAAAAAGTTGAAAAATTTTTCTCCTGGGGTTCTGTCTTGGAGATAAGGTGTAGTCCTCTGCGAAGTACGTCCACCGGAAAACCCTAACCTCAACTTGGCCCACGTTTCCCTTGATTTTTCCCTCCCCCCCCTTCGCCCAAATTAATCCCGCCCTTTAAAAGGGCTTCCCCATTGATGGGGAAAGGATTTTTTTATTTCCAAAATTTAACTTTTCAAAAACCTTCTTGTCCTAAACCCTCTTTTTTCAAAAACCAAATTTGACGACATTTTAGGGAAAGGGCAGACTCTTAAGGGACATCTATAAAGGTAAAAAAAA
Organism: Phyllomedusa bahiana; assembly: GCA_025379985.1. Classification (NCBI taxonomy): domain Eukaryota; kingdom Metazoa; phylum Chordata; class Amphibia; order Anura; family Hylidae; genus Phyllomedusa; species Phyllomedusa bahiana. The sequence goes on along the minus strand of JAODAL010024573.1, from coordinate 6,858 downwards.
ATTTCTGGCAGTGAGGTACCATCGCCCTTGGGAGCTGATGAAGAATATAAATCCCTCCCAAAGCCCTCATCCAAATTTCCCCTTTCTCGGCAACGGAAGAAAGGTTTTTAAGAAAGGGAGGCACTGCCCCACAATTCGTGCTGCGAGCCCCATTTGGGATCGCGGCCACGTTCATGTTCTGCTATGACGTTCCATGTGCTACTTGCATCTCCTGCTTCAGCCCGCTGGCTCTCTTTAAGATTTAAAGACTAGTGTCCCTCCTAAAAATTTCCCCTTTTTCCCTTTGTGCCTCCATTTTTATTAAACACCCCCCCATGCCTCCCTTTAAAAGATTTTTTGGTTTTCCCTTTCTTTTGGTTTTGCATTATCCGGGTTTGTCTTCCTGGTTTTTGATCTCTGCTCACATTTTCAGACTATTTTCTACCTGCCATGACCTTTCTGCAAGTGACCTGGTTGTCTTCTGCCTGCTAGTGACCTGACTATGCCTCAGTCTGCTTCCTCAATTCTCCGCAAACACCAAAGGGCAGCCCATTGCGAGCCGCCACTTTGGTAGCGCCCTTTTGATGGGGTTCCCCCGGCAGAAAAGGGGCCCAACCTGCCTTCCTGTGGGCTCTGGTGAATACTAGAGGGCTCCTGAAAGGGACTCTGTCGCCAATTTTTTTTTTCCCCTTTCCCTTTTTTTAAAAAAGACCCTGATCCGTAATCTTTTCCACTGTCGGGTTTTTTTTTTCTGATTTTAGTTTCCTATTCCCGGGCCCTCTTTTAAAATGAATTTTGGGGAAAACATTCTTTCTTGCACGCTTTAAAAACAAACATCAGAGAGATACTTTTTCAGCCCGCTTCATGCCTTAGGGTTCTTAAACCCAAATTTTGTCCCCCTAGACGTCTATAGGATAGTTTTTTATTGTGAAGGGGGGGGGGGGGAAGGGAGCGCGACAACTCCCTCTTGGGGACTGGGGGATTTGTTTAAACTTACACAAAGGTGTCTTCCTTTTTAGTTTTACCCCTCCCCCTTTTTCTGATAATGAAACAAAAAACTGAAAAAATTTCCTTCCCCCCTACAGAACAGGAAGTTTTCCCCGACCCAAATTTAATTTGGGGCCAAAGGCCAAAGTAAAACTGAGGGGGTTAAAAAATTTAAAAAAAAAAAAAACAAACTGAACGGGATATGGAAAATAAAAAAAAAAATAAAACCAAAAAAATTCCAAAAAAAATGTTTTAGCAAAAAATAGTGAGTTAAAAAAATAAAAAATATTTTTTTATGACACATTCCCTTTTAAAATTTTCTTTTCCGGCAAAAGGGTTCCCAGTCCCTCTCTCGGGTGACCCAGAGGATCCACCAAATTTGGGCTCATAACAAGGAGTTTTATCACCAGCTAAAAAGGAAAACAAAAAATTTTAAGAAAAAGGTTTAAATTTTTTAATTTTCAAAATAGAGGGTGAAAAAAAATGGAAAAAACTGGCAAAAAAAATTTTGAATTTTTTTTTTAGGAATATTTTTAAAATTTTTTAAAAAAAAATTTCCCCTTTTTTACATCCCGGGGTTTCCCCCTTTAAAAGGGGGGAAAAATTTTACTCTTTTTGTCTTCTGCCTAGTATATCAAATCTTTTGGATAAAAATTTTGGGAAAAAAGTGCCCCGGGTAGTTTTTTCCCTCATATGTGCCAAAATTTTGGGGTTTTTTATTGATGTAAACAAAAGCCAAAAAAACCCTTGGGCAAGGGTTTAGTGACTGTTTTAAAAATGCTTGATTTTTGTAGGGCTGGTAAAATTTCACTGAATGTTCTAAAACCCCGGGGAAAAAAAATATTGATGTCCAAAAAAGGGGCAAATGGTTTTTTTGTTTGGGGGTCTCACTAGGAAGGGGTCTGTGCTTTGGGGGCCGGTGAAACCAAAGAATTCCCTAGCTTTTTGATGAAGCGATCTTATCTCTGGGGTTTTTTTTTTCCCAAAAAACCCTTAAAAACTTTTTGGGTTAACCCAAAATGGGGTTTTTAAAAAGCAGAAATGAAAAAAAGATTTTAAAATTAAAATTTCTTTTCCCGTACTGTATTAAAACCCCCTCATGGAAAGCCCCTTCTTTGCAAAAATGTTTTGTAAAATTAAATTTTTTTGTGATGGGGTTACGAAATTAAAAACAAGCTAAGCAGACGGGGCACGAAAGACAGAAAAAGAAAATTTTCCACTTGGGAAAGGTTTTAAAACTGTTTTCTTTCCCAAAAAATCTAAAATTTCCCTAAAAACCCTTTTTCCAAATTACTTTTTGTTAATCTTTCTTGAGGTTTAAGCCTTTTTCAGGCCCACAATTTCACAATGGGAAAAATTTAAAAAAAGCCTGTTAGAAAAATACCAACTGGGGAATTTTCGTCCCTGCCAATTTTTTACAAGGGTGGATTTTTCAGATTTTACATTCCCTTGAATGCCACAGGGGAACAGGTTTTTTTTTTTTTTTTTTTTTTTTTTTTTTTTAGTCTACAACAAAAATCAATTTTGGTTTTTTTTTTTTCTTTTTTTTTTTTTTTTTTAGGAAAATTTTTTTTATTTAACTAGTTAAAGCAGGGGGGAAAATTGAAGGGCAAATAAAATAAAACCCACTGTACTATGTGGTTTGGAAAAGGGAACCACTTGCTGGGTATGTAGTAATTTGATCATCTTGATTTAATTGTTGCAGACCAGATGAAACTGGTTATACTTTGCTGTTAAAACTGGTCTTTTTAACAGTTTTCTGAATAAACTCAATGATGTTGTTTCCGCATATCAAATCTCACAAAGGGTTTAAACCCTTTCCATTTTTTAAATCTTTTATTATATCTTTTCATGGGGCAACACTGAAGATATGACACTTTAATACAATGTAAAATAGTGAGTTTGCAGCTTGTATAACTGTAAATTTGGTGTGCCCTCAAAATAACTCAACACAGTCATCAATGTCTAAACTGCTGGCAACAAATGTAATACCCTCAAGTGAAAATGGAAAAATTTTGCCCTCAAGTGTAAATATTTTGTGTGCTACCATTATTTTCCACATGCCTTAATGCTTTTGGGGCAGGGATTTCTTAAGCTTCACAGGTTGCACCACTGGAATCCCTTCCCACCCCCAACAAGAACTTGCCCCCCCAACTTCCATTGTGGATCCCCAACAATCTCAATAGGTTTAGGTCTTTTGGACATGTTTGGGCCCAGTCCAGCCCCTTTTTTTCCATAATTTTTTTTTTATCAAGGCAGGGGGTCGTTTTGGAGGTATTTTGGGGTTGTTGGCATTCAGGGTTTTTCCTCAAGAACTGTGCCCCCCAAGCTGGCTGTACCATTGAAACCCCAAAACCATGACCGCCCAACATCTGCTTTACGTAAGCAAGACACACTTTTCTTTGTACTCCTCACCCCGGGTTGCCCCCACACCGTTTGACCCCCTCGAATCAAAAAATTTATCTTGATCTAAACCACTGACTGGTTCCATAATTCATGCCCCACCCGAATTTTCTAAAGCAAAATGTTTTCAGGGTTTCTGGGCATCACTCAGAAGAGACTTTTCCCTTTCCCGGGGTAGTGGAACAGTCGGTTTAAACCCCTGTATACATGACCACCATGCGCAGCTCATTTCTGGTTTCGGCATTCTTCTTTTAGCTTAGGCCAACTTTTTGTAACATCAATTCTTTTTTTTTTTTTTCTTAGATCCTCAGACATTTTTTGAAGGTACCATGTTGAACTTCCCTGCCATGGTAGGCGATAATACAAATTTAAAGCGCTCCCATTCACACGTCACTGTGGAGTGAAAATGTCAAATGGGTCACAATTTTTCTATTTTCACCTAGTGGTGTGCACACTTTTTTACCACGGTTTTTTACTTTATTCTGCGGTTTGACACCTATTTTAAAACCCAAAATTTTGGAGCGTTTTCAATTTAAAGTGCCCCACAGTCCAACTGTCCCCCCTGTCGTCTTCTAAACCTTCAAAGAATATTAGTAAAAAAATTTGGAAAGAGTGAAGGAAAAATGATTATAAATCATAGTAAAAAGTGGATTGTATTGTTTGTAGCTGTGGATATTCATATTTCTGCATGGGAGCTGTGGACTTAAAATAAATAAAAACTTTTAGCAAAGTAGCTTTATTTTTAATTTTAGATGCACGCAATGTGTTGCAAAGGTTGGTATGCACATTAGGTTTTTGTCAGCTGAATTTCGCTTTCAGCAGGACAGCCGACAATCAAAATGGAAAAGGTACCCCTTCCCCGATTTTAAAAACCCTTTGACGTTTAAAAGTTGAAGCACCCAAAAATTTTCCGACTACGTAACAGTTTTGACTTTCGGACTCTTTTTTCACCGGGGAATCGAAAAAAAGCCCCCTCTTTTCCGTTCAGAATACTTTAAATCTCAACGATTGCATTTGTGAATGGGGGGATCCCGGCCCGATACTGATCTGCTTTACAAATTGCCTAAATATGTATGGCCAGCTTGGGGCAATGCTTAACTAAGGGAAAATGCCTACTGAAATTTTTAAAGGGCATCAGAAAATGACCCCCTTTTTTTAACAAAATTTTTTTTAAAAAAATTTTTTTTTTGTTTATTTTCCCCATTTTATATCATTATCATTTAAATTTAAAAAAAACCTTAAATTCTGCGTTTTCACTTTTTGGGGCCCCTTGGGCTTACACTTTTGTACAAAAAAAAAAGGTTTGGGTTTTCCTTAAAAAAAAGTGCCCCAAATTTTGGGTTTTCGAGTGCTGCTGATTTCCCAAAAAATACTATCCCCCTTTGGGTTTTAGCAGCTCCAAGTTTTAGAAATTTTGATTAAAAATTTTTCCAATTTTTCTTGGGGATTTAAAATTTTTTTAACAAATTTTTAAATAATTTTTGAAAAGCAATATCTTTTTCATTATTTTAAAAACCACAATATAAGAAAATTTTATTTTCATTAATTTCCCCAACCCTTCTTTTGTTTCAATATACCCTAGTTTCCAAATTTTGGGAAAAAAAAAAAAACAGGGGATTCTGCGGGGGCGCGGGGGAAAACGCGCCGCGGCAAAAAATTTTCATGGACAAAAACCCATCCTTTTTTTGGTTATTTCCCCCCCGCCCCTTCAAAAAAAACCACACCCACTTTCCCCCTAAACCTGCAAAACCCGGGTTTGGAAAAAGCCGGTTTGAAGCCCTTATAAACCAGGTATTTCCCCCAAAAACCCGGTAGTTTCCCCCTTAACCCGGCCGGTAATTCCCCCCTTTTAGCCCAAATAGAAAGCCCCCCCTGTAGCCCCGTAGAGCCAAATTTTTAGCCCTTTTTAAAGCCCCCCTTTGTTTGCCAGGTAAAGGGGCCCCCATTGTTAGCCAGGTAAAAGGGGCCGCCATTGTTTTGCCCGGTAGGGGCCCCCCCCTTGTTTTTGCCAGGGAAGGGGCCCCCCTTGTTAGCCAGGGAGGTGCCCCCATTTTTAGCCGGTAGTGCCCCCATTGTGTGGCAGGGGGTTGCCCCCATTGTTTGCCAGGTAGTGCCCCCATTGTTTGCCAGGTAGTTCCCCCATTGTTGCCAGGTAGTATGTTGCCCCCCCCATTGTTCCCAAGGTAGTGCCCCCATTGTTGCCAGGTAATGCCCCTCTGTTGCCAGGTAGTGCCCATCTGTTAGCCGGGTTAGTGCCCCCATCTGTTAGCCAGTAGTGCCCCATCGTTAGCCAGGTAGTGCCCCCATCTGTTAGCCAGGTGTGCCCCCATCTGTTAGCCAGGATTGTCCCCTCTGTTGCAGGTAGTTCCCCCATCTTTTAGCCAGGGTGTTCCCCCATCTGTTAGCCAGGTAGTGCCCCCATCTGTTAGCCAGGTAGTGCCCCCCTTTGTTAGCCAGGTAAGTGCCCCCCATCTGTTAGCCAGGTAGATGTCCCCTCCCTGTTCCCAGGTAGTGCCCCCTCTGTTGCCAGGTATGCCCCCTTGTTGCAGGTAGTGCCCCCTCTTAGCATATGCCCATGTTGAGGTGAGCCCCCTCTGTTGCCAGGTAGTGCCCCCTTTGTTGCCAGGTAGTGCCCCTCTGTTGCCAGGTAGTGCCCCCTTTGTTGCCAGGTAGTGCCCCCTTTGTTGCCAGGTATGCCCCCATTGTTTGCCAGGTGATGCCCCCATTGTTGCCAGGTAGTTGCCCCAATTGTTGCCGGGTGTTGCCCCCATTTTTGCCGGGTGGGCCCCCATTGTTGCCAGGTATTTGCCCCCATTGTTGCCAGGTATTTGCCCCCTTTTTTGCCAGGTAGTGCCCCATTGTTGCCAGGTGTGCCCCCTCTGTTGCCAGGTAGTGCCCCCTCTGGTGCCAGGTAGTGCCCCCCTGTTGCCAGGTAGTTTCCCTCTCTGTTAGCCAGGTAGAGCCCCCTAAAGCTTAAAAAAAAAAATAATAAAATCCACTTCCCTTTACCAGGCTCCTGCAGCGCGGCCGCTCCTCCCCGATCTCCTCAGCGGCGCAGGGGGAAGGGGAAAAGCAGCCGCCGTCACTCCCCTGCAGCAGCGCGTCACTTCCCCTGTGACGCTGTCCTGTATGTACGGCGCACACACCGGCGCCGTACATACGGGGAAAGAGGAGGGAGGAGGGAGCGATCCCTCCTGCCTCCTCCCCCGCACAAGTGGGGACCGCGGGCGGGTGAGCGGCCGCTGCGGCCGTGCACCCGCCTGTAGGAGCGGTCCCCGGCGCAAGATAGCGCACCAGCGCTACTCTTGCGCCGCGGTAATTTAAAGGACCCCCGCCGCCTGCAGGCGGCGGGAGGAATGCCAACTCCCCCGGGAGGGCGGGAGGGGACCCCAAATAGCGGGACCCCCCCGCCAAAAACGGGAGAGTTGGCATGTATGCAAATACACTTTCAAGAGCAGCATATTTGGTAAATGGAAATTTGCCGGGAAC
>JAODAL010024572.1:0-60317 GCA_025379985.1 Phyllomedusa bahiana | reverse complement strand
CTTTCCTCAAAAATTTAAAAAAAGGTAAATTCCACCCACAGACCCCTTATATTTTTCAAATTAAAAAGTACAGCCCGGGGGTTTAAAAACCCCCCCCCATAACCCCCTTTTTATAGGGGTTTTCCTCTATTTAAAAAAAACCCCCTTTACCCCCTCCTAAAAGGGCCCATTATTATTTAACCTCAAAAATTTTACCCCAAATTTTAAATCTCCCCCTTTTTTGACCTTTTTAAAAAGGATTCCTCTTTTTTTCATAAAACCTTTAAAATTTTCCCAAAACCTAAGGGAGCCTCATTTAAAGGTTTTTATTTTATTTAACCCGGCCAATTTTAAAACCCCAACCCAAATGGACCCTCTTTTAAAAAGACTTATCTTAATTTACATTTAAGCCCATGGGGTATAACTCCACAACTACATGGAGTCCTAATAGGTTTAATGGACCTTTTCCAATTGTCATCCCCTTTTCCTTTCTTTCTTCCCACTTTCTCAAACTCATTATGGAGAAACCAGGGGTTCATCTCTTTTCCTTTATCCCACTTATCTATCACTGTCTTTAGCTCCAGGCTTTCCCACGTCCACAAACTCTGACTCTGCTGTATATTCATAAACCCCATCCAATCCCGACCACCTCTCCGCTCCAATGAGCAAAAAATTTCCAAACCCCTCCTTTCTTGACTTTGATCTGCAAAATGTTTCTACACCCCCCCCTACAATCTTTTCTGTTTAATCTCCCATACTCCCCTCATGAAACTCTACTCTTGGGCAAAACCCTTCCTTTTCTGTCCTACAAAAGAACTTCTCCCGTGTTCCCCATACTCCTTCTCCTCTCTACCCAACACATCGGACTCTCCCTCAACTTCCAGAAGTAACCCCCTCTCTTCAGCATAGCCTACAATTTACAATACACTGAGCCCTACACTATAATACCCACTTCCCCCTTTCACCTTCTTCCCCCTCTATTGTGATTGTGAGCTTTGTGCCGGGGTCCGCTCCCCTTCTCTATCAGTGTGTTATTCATGTTATATATTATTAATTAGCTGAATCCTTTTGGGCTGACAGCGCCTTGGAATAATGGCCCCGGAAATAAATAAAACATAATGAGCTAGAAGGGTTGTCTCGCCCAGCATTTGCAGCCTTTTGTGCTGTTTGCCAAGCAGGCTTGTGAAATGGAGGGGTGTGTTTCTCCAGCAGGAGTATCTTCACTCCGTGATAAAACCTACACTGTCATGTGATGATCATTCTGGGGAAAGGGGGGGGGGTGAAGGGAGAGGTTTAAATGTCATTGGAATCATTGGAAGTGAAAAAGCTAAGTGAAATTCCATTGTGTATATCTACATTTCTCGCTCTCTCTTCATACTCTGTAACGGAATGGGCATTTGACATCCAGGACTCAGGGAAGATGGGTGATTTTTTTTTCTTTGTCCTGCCTCTCACACAGTGATATATTCTGCAGATTATTACACCTTGACCCTCTACAGATTTTGCAGAACAAAACTGTACGCTTCATCTGTTTGTGGTTTAAATGGGACTGCACAACCTGTCTCACAAGTGGTCTACATGGGACCTCGCATCTGCTCTTAATTTTTTTATGTAGGACTGCACCCGTACAGATTTTGTGTTTTTATTTGGGGACTGCACAGTACAGCTGTGTTCTCTCTGTTTGTGATTTATGTGGGACTGCGCATCTGAGTCACAAATTATTTACGTGGGACTGCACAATACACTGTTTTCTCTCTCTGTATATAATTTGTGTGGGAAATGCATATCTTACATGGTATACCGTGTACAGCTGTGTTCTCTCTGTTTCTGATTTATGCGCAACTCGCGCGTAAGGCATAAAGTATTTTACTTGGGACTGCACACCTGTGTAGCAAAAATTTTTTTAGGGGGACTTTCTGTGTGCAGCTGTGTTCTCCCCTTTTCTGATTTATGCGGCAACTGCACGTAAGGCACAAAAGTCTTTAACTTGGGAATGCACACCTGTGTAGCAAAATTGCTTTATGTGGGACTGCTGTGTTCAGCTGTGCTCTCTCTGTATGCAATTTGCATGGGACTGATATATTACATGGGACTGCTGTGTACAGCTGTGTTCTCTGTTTCTTTCATGTGGGATTTGCACATGATGCACAAAAGTGATTTACGTGGGACTGCACTTCTGTGACGCAAAATTTTTTACGTGGGACTGCACAGTACGCTGTGTTGTTCTTTTATGTAATTTGCTAGAATTGCACATCTTACAGGGGAAATGGTGTTACAGCTATGTTCTCTCTGTTTCTGATTTATGCAGGATTATGTCTCTCACTCTCTCCTGCTTCTAAATGCACTCCCATCTGTGACCTCTTCCCTGCACATTTCCATCCGTGACCTGCTCACTGCATCTATTACCCTGCACGTTCCGTCCACGACCTGGGCGCAAACATGCTGCTAACCGACAGCCAATAATGCATTTCATGGGGCGGTAACCCAACCTGGGCTCAAACTCGATTGCTAAACACACATTAAGGCAGCCGTCCTCTTAAACCATAGCACTTTGCTAATGGTATCCTAGGACGGGACATGTTTTGTTTTTTAGTTCCCTCATTTTAATGCTATGATCTTTGTAGTGAGCAAACCCCTTTAACTCCTTAAACGCCCGGAGCCCTTCCTTTTGGCGTCAGCCGGTCGGGTGTTCGTCTGCAGCGACGTCTTTTGGCGTCGCTGTAGATTTCAGGGTTTGCGGCACCCGGGCGCAGCTGCTTCGGGATCGGGGCTATACTACACAGCCCTGATCCCAGAGCATGTGCTGCGAGCCCCGGAGGAAAACCTCCACAACCCGGTGCTTTAACCCTTTGATTGCGGCGGTGCGTTACCGAGCGCAATCAAAGGGTTCCCCTGCTCTGTCGGGTGATCGGAACACCCGGTGACCCGACAGAGCCTGAGGAACGGCTGCACAGTCCCGCCTTTGGGGGCCTAGAGAAGCCCAGAGCTGTCTGTGTAAAAAGCCAGTGATCAGGACAGGACTGTGTGCTGTCCTGATCATGCCTGTGTCAGACTGACCACAGAGTATAATGTATTAGCATATATGAATATGCTAATACATTACTATGTAAAAAAAAAAAAATTTTAACAGTTTTTTCAGGCGGGAAAATAAAAAAAAAAAAAATAAAAAAAAGGAAAAAAAATAAAATTTAAAAAAAATTTTAAAAAAAAAAATTGGGGATTAAAACCCCAAAAAAAAACTTTGTTCCAATGAGTAAAACCCTTTTGAATTTCAACAAGAAAAAGGTAAAAAAAAAAAAATTTAAAAAAAAAAAATTTTTTTTAAAAAAAAAAAAATTTATTTAAAAAGTGCTAAAATTTTTTTAAAAAAATTTTTCCAAAAAAAGGGCCTTCAAAAAACTTGGATTAAAAAAAAAAATTAAAGTTGAAACCAAAAAAATTTTTTTCGTATTTTTTTTGGAATGGTTTTTACCTTTTCAAAAGGTTTCAAAAGGGGCATAAAAAAGAATTTTTGCTTTAAATTTTAAAAAATTTTACTCATTTATTTTATTTTTTTTTTTAATGAAATTGGGGGCCAATCCCCCCCTTTTTACTACTAGATTTTTTAAAACCTTCCCCCCTTTTTTGGGGGGTTTCTCCACCGGTAAAATAAAATTTTTTAAAAAAACCCAGGAAAAAATAAAAAATTAAAAATTTTAAAAAAAAATTTTTTTTTAAATGACTAATTAGGGGGTACATTTTTCTTAAACCCCCAAAAAAAACTAATTTTTTTTTTAAAAAAAATTTTTTTAAAATTTTCCTATCAAAATTTTTATAAATTATTAAAAAATATTTTCTTTTTAAAAATTGGGGAAAAATTTAAAAAAAAATGATAAAAAGGGAAAAGGACTTTTGGATCGGGGGGGGGGGGAGGGACCAAATGATGGGGGGGGTTGACCCGGGGGGGAAAAACCCCCCCTTTTTCAGTTAAAACTCGGTAAAAGCAAAAGGGAAGGGTTCCCCCCCCTTTAAGGAAAAAACACTGATGGTTTCCTTTTTAAAACTTTGCTTTTTGGAAGGCTTTTAATAAAAATTTTTTTAACCCTTTTTATTCCAAAAAATTTTCTTTAAAAAAAACGTCGTTTAAAACAAAGCTAATACTGCGAGTTTCTCAATTGTTAAAAATCAGTCATTGCTGTTTGGACCTTGATTTCACAGTGTTATTGTAATGTAATATTATAAACAGCCAAACGTTAAAAACAGACTGGTTTTTCGGGGCCCCCCTTGGGTGCTCTACCCCTTTTCATTTCAGGCTTCTTCTATACCCCCCCAAATCTGTGAATTTTTTTCCCCAAAATTTCCAAAATATTGGCCCGGCCCCATCGTAATTTTTGAAAACTTGGAAGACATCAAATTTCTTTTTATCTGTTTTCAGATAATTGCTGAACTGAAAGGAAAATCTCCATCTCCCCCGTTCTGGGGTCGTAAAAATAAAACAGGGCACTCAACAGTGGTCGCCCGGGGTGCGCTCCCAGCTGTTGGGGAATACAAGTCCCCTATGCTTTATATCATCAATATCGTGGGCTGTTTGGGGGAGTGTTTCCAAACAGCTGGAGAGCCGACGTTGCAGACCACTGCACTACAAGGACAGGCACAGCTTTTGCAAGTTTATATTATACCCATTATATGTGCAATTGGCTCTGGTTTCTGCTATAAAGTAACTAATAACTAATTACTAATAATTTATATAGGCTTTAGTAGGTTGTACAGTGTGGAAAAAATGTATCTTTATTGGGGGTAAAGAAAAAAAAAAAAGCTATACTTTCTGCTGCAGAGTTCCTTAGGATCCGCTCCGCTTCACTTCCGGGTTCTTTTCTGGAGGGGCAGGGGAGACTCGCTCTTATAGTTAGGAAAAGGGGGTCCTTGGGGGTTACGAAGTGGCTGTGAGAAACAGTAGGTATGTTCACAATTTGGCGGTGTCAGAAGGGATGACCGTCATCGTTGGTTTTTGGCAGATCCTTGGGCCCCCGTGGCAAGTGGGCAACTCGCAGGGTAGCCGAATGTAGGGGAGAAAACAGGGGCTGGTACAGTGACAGCAGGTGTAGAAGGTAGCGCGTTTAGGACAGTAAGGGCTTGGTACGAAAAGGTAGGCAGAGTAGTAAACGGGCTGGTGCCGGCAGGTGTTCAGCAGGTAACCCGGGCAAGGTGGGGTTGGTACCACAGGGGATCGCAGGATCACGCCCCGGAGTCAAGCTCTGTGTGGTACTTAACCAAATGAAGGGCAAGGGCGGAAGTTCCTTATATAGCCCCGGGGTCAAACATTTACCCTTTATGCAAACGGGTCACAGGTTAATTGCAGGAAATTGGGACACTGTCCTTTTAAATACTCAAGCACTGCCGTGTGCGTGCCCTAAAGGGCGCTCGCTCACACAATGCAGCCAGAGCAGAGGAGAGCAGGAGCAAGGGCCGGTGAGTAGGTGCTACCGGCGGATGCCGATGTCAGCGCTGCCGCAGCGGATACAGGGCAGGGGCGGTAATTTTCGCGCGGGCCCCAAAAAGAGGCAGGGCACAACCCGGCCCCGTGCAGCGGCGCAGCGTGCGCCTGAAAGTAGTTCTTCCCTTTTTCCTAGAGCCATAACTTTTTTATTTTTTCATCTACATAGACCGATGTGGGCTTGTATTTTGGGGTATGTAGCAGTTTTCACCTTCAACCAAATATCACTTTTCTTGGTTACTGTGCAAAATGGCAGAATGGGGGTCGGCGGGGTCTCCTCACAAGCAAAACCCATAAAAAATTTAAGGGCGACTTTGTATGATCGGGTTTTCCCCCTTTTTTTTGGGGGCGTAAAAATTGCTCCCCCGGCCCAACCCCGGTGGGGACGCAGGGATGCGGTGTTAGGGCGGGCGTTCCCCAATTTCAGCTGCGCCCCGTTGTAGGGGCGGGCGTGGGCGCGGTTTTGGGGCACGTGTAGGCGTTCTGGGGGGGGGACGCGAGCGCCGAAAACCCCGGGGGGCATGTAGGGATGGGAGCGAAAAGACGAGGGCAGGCAGCGCTCGACAGCTCCGCAGGCAGACCCTGGTTTTTTTTTGGTTTTAAAGGGCTCGAAGGGCGAAGGGGAAATAAAAGGATCGGAACATGCGGGGAAGCGTTTCGAAGATCGCGACAAAAAATCTCGGGGGCCTAAAGCCCCTTTGGCAGCAGGGGGGATGATTAAAAAAAAAAGCCTTTAAAAAGGGCGGAAAACTTTCCCCAGAAAAAAGCCTGAACGAAAAAAATTAAACAAAAAAAAAAAAAAAATTCACTTTCCTAAACTTAGAACGGCGCAATATCAAAAAAAATTTTTTTTTATTTGTAAATTGCCGGGAAAAAACAGTAATTCAAATTCTAAAACCTATTCTCATTGGTCGGCAAAAACCAAACCCAAATTCAAAATAGGAGGGGAAAATGTCCCATTATAACTATGGAGAAGAATTGCCCCAATCAAAATTTGGAGGAAAATGTCCCTTTTTAAAACCCTTTTTGGAAAAAAAAAATTGACCAATTTTTTTTCCCAAAGGGCGGGCCAGTTAAAAATACAGAAAAAAAGGCGAACGAGCTGTTTTGGTTAAAAAGCGGGGGGGGCTCGTCCAGTTACCCAATCAGAGCGCGAGCTACTTTCTCATAGGTTCTAGGGGAAAGAAATTCTGAGCGCGCTCTGTGATTGGCTAATTTTTAAAAGGGGCGGCAGTTTTTTTGGCCCAAGGGGAGAGCGGCGCCCGCTCCTAGGGGTTTTTAATGCAATCTGAAAAAAAAACTGCCCAGGGCCAAAATTTCAAAGAAAAAAACAAAGAAGTTGTCCGATGGGGATTTTAAATTTGAATAATAATAGGGGGAAAAGAAAAAAAATATTAAATCAATAAAATATGTTTATTTCTTTTTTTTCGTTGCCCCTTTTCTATTAAATCCTTGGCTAACGAAAAAAAAAGAAATAAACATGTTTTTATTGATTTAATATTTTTTTTCTTTACCCCCCATATTATTTTAAAATTTATATACCCCATCGGGACCCCCCTTCTGTAGTGTTATTTTTTGTTTTCGGCCATGTACAGTTTTATTTCAGATTGAAATTAAAAACCCCCAAATTAGGAGGGGTTCTTTTTCGCTCTCCCTTTGGTCAAAAAACCCCGCCTCTTTTAACTTGGGCCAATAAACAGGCGCGCTCAGAATTTCTTTTCCCCATGGGGAAACTCTATGAGAAAGTAGTTTTCGCGCTCTGATTGGTAAGCGGGGAAAAGCCCCCCCCGCTTCAACCAATCAGCTGGGTTTCTGAAATTTTTTTAACTGTTTTTTTGAACTACCCCACCGGGGGATTCGGATTGGCAAAATTTTTCCCCTTTGGTTTTTAAATTGGTTCACTGTGCTCCTTTTTCTGTTTGGGGCCCGGTTTAATGCCGCCCAATCAGAAAAAAGCTTTCTGAATTTGAATTACTTTTAATTTCCCCCGGAAATTTTTCCAAAAACCAAAATTCTTAAATTAGGATTTTGGGAAAAAGTGTTTTTTGGTTTTATGTATTTTTTATTTTTGAGGTTTCAGCTCTTTTCCCGAGAATGTTGAAGCCTTTATTAAAAGGGGATTTTTTTATTTATCTCCGCACCGACTTTTGGGAATGATTTCTCGCTGTTCCGGCCCGTCTGATCGGAAAATGTTTTTTGGCGCAGCCCCGGGATGGGCCCTAAGTCCCGCCCCCTGCGGGCCCCTGTCCGGGGCACTGTGCCCCACACACACTGGCGAGGGGGGGGGACTTTTCCCCCCATGTAGGGGTGCGCACTCCGCGCCGAATTAAAAGGCCCAGCGGGGCCCCCCTGCGCCTAACACACAGGGAGGCGCGGCCGGATTTTCATGTATGTTTTGAGCGCGCCCGGCCCCGACCCTAAAATCAAAAGGGGGCCAGATTCCGCCGGAAAACTGGGGGGGAAAAAAGGGGCGCCCCCACCGGCGGGATTCATCCTTGTTCCCTAAGGATTCGTTGGCCTCATTATTCTCTTATAATGAATACATTCCAGGCAGGTGTTTGCAGCTTGAACATTGTCTATTGCACAAAACCAAATCTTCTCACATTACTTGCAATCTAGAAAATGACCTCCAATGCGCTTTTTGCCAGACTCCATTTTGTTGTTTAAAACTTTTTGGCACACACCCGCAACGTTTCCGGGGGTAGGCCCTTTCCCTTTTGGGCCATTCCGTCGGTACAAATTTGCAGTTAGCACCCGCCACCTGTGTAGCTGGAGTGTGCCGCAATCCCGCCACATAGCCCCTTACCGCCACCAGGAGTTACCAGTACATTCAGATGGGAGAAGGGGTTAAGTGCTGACTGTTTCCTTCCCCTGTTCTGCTGATGTTATGTAACTTCCATGATGCTTACAGGAATGTTTTAAAAATTTTTTAAAACTTTTTTTGGAAATTTTAAACAGAAATTTTTTATTGGAAGACAGGGAGCTGGGATCTTTTTGGGCTTTAAAAATTTTTAAAAAAAAGGTTGAGGGGAAAATCAGTCAGAAAGGGGGGGGAAACAGTCCAAAAGGAAGGGGGGGGGAAAAAGGGGTTTTTCAGAAAGAGGGTAAAAAAGGTCCGGTCAGGAAGGGGGGCAAACGGTTCAGTCAGGAAGAGTGGAAATTGACCAGTAAGGAAGTAGGGGATATAGCCTGGTCAAGAAGGGAGTAAACAGGCCGGTCAAGAAGGGGGGGGGGGTTAAAAAAGGGAGGTAAAGGGAAAGGGGGGGAAAATTTTCCTAGTCGAAATGGGGGGTAAATGGGACAGTCATGAAAGGGGATTAAAAATGTTTTGGTAAGGAAGGAAGGGGAAAAGGGGCCGGGGCAGGAAGGGGGGGGAACAAACACGGTCAGGTTTGGGGAGTAAATGGCCCCCCAGTCAGGGAAAGGGGGGGGTATATTTGGGTTTGGTTAGGGAAAGGGGGAAAAAACGTTTTCCCGTAAAGGGAAAGGGGGGGAACAGTACGGTCAGGACGAAGGGTACACAGGCCGGTCAGGAAGGGGAGAAGTGGTTCCGTCAGGAAAGAGGGGAAAAAAGTTTTAGTTCCCCAAGGGGGGTAAAACCCGGCTGTCCCCGAAAAGGGGGGGGGAAAGGGAACCCGTCAGGGAAGGGGGGGGAAATGACCTAGACAGATATGGGAGCAAATTGCTCGGTCAGGAAGGGGGGAAAATTACCTAGTCAGAAATGGGAAAAAATGGGACAGTCATGAAAGGGGGTAAAGTGTTCGGTAAGGAAGGAGGGGAAATCGGACGGTCAGGAAGAGGGGGGAAATCGGGGGCCCTTTTGGAAGGGGAGGAATGGTCCCGGGCAGGAAGGGGAAAATGGTCCGGGAGGGAAAGGGGTTTAAGCAGTTTTGGTCAGGAAGCAGGGTTTGCGGGCCGGTCAGGAAGGGGAAAAATGGGTTCCCGGGCGGAAGAAGGGGGGGAAAAGCACGGTCAGGGAAAGGGGGGGGAAATGGGGCCCGGGCAGGTTTGGGGGGGTATATAGGCTGGTCGAAAATGGGGTTTAATTTGGGGGTTGGTTAGGAAGGAGGCAAAGCAGTTTGGGGCCGGGAAACAGGGTTTTATGTGCCCGGGCAGGAAGGGGAAAAAGTGGGTTTTGGGTTGGGGGAAAGGGGGGGAAAAGTAAGTCAGGTAAGGGAAAAAATTTGGCCCGTTGGATGAAGGGTTATGGTTAGATTAGGAAGGGGGATAAACGTTCCGGTCAGGAAGGAGGGGAAGCAGTTTGGTCAGGAAGAAGAGTTTACGGCCCGGGCAGGAAAGGAGGCGGAAAAAAGTTCAGTCCCCAAAGGGGGCCAGTTAGGGGAAAGGGGGGGGGGAAATGACCTAGTCAGAAATTGGAGCAAATGGGACGGTCAGGAAGGGGGGCAAAGAGTTCGGTAATGAAGGAGGGGAAATGGTCCGGTCAGGAAGGGGGAGACGCAGGTTGGTCAAAAAGAGCAGTAAACAGGACGGTTAAAAAGGGAGGTATATGTGCTGGTCAGGAAGGAGGCAAAGCAGTTTTTGGCAGTTAAACTGGAAAGTGGGCCCGGGCAGAAAAGGAGAGAAAGTGGGTTTAGGGCAGGAAGGAGGGGAACAGTACGTTCAGGTAGGGGGGGGTAAAAGGGCCCAGTTTAGGGATGGGGGGGGGTATATGGTCTGGTTAGAAAAGGGGGGGAAGCAGTATTTGGTCAGGCGCAGGGGAAAGCGGGCCCGGGAAAGGGGGGGGGGAAAAAAGGGGTTTAGTTGGTTAAAGGGGGCGAACAAATTGGGAAAGGGGGGAAAGGTTTTAAAAGGGTAGTCAGGATTTTGGGGGGGTGAAAAGGGTAGTCGGGAAAGGGGGGTGGGAAGGGCTAGTCAGGGGTGGGGAGGTGGGGGGAAAAAGGACTAGTCCGGATGGGGGGGGAAAGGAAAGTCGGGTGAGGGGTGAATGGACTAGTCAGGATGGGGGGTGAATGGACTAGTCAGGATGGGGTGGTGAATGGACTAGTTTAGGAAAGGGGGGTGAATGGAACCTTAGGGGGGGGGGAATGGGGTAGGCAGGAAGAGGGGGATATTTGGGCTGATTACGAAGGGGGGGAAAAGGGCCCGATTTACAAAAGGAGGGGTTTAAAGGTCCAATCAGTGATGTAATAAGCAGGTCAGGAAGGGGAGAACATCCAGGTCAGTAACTGCTTAATATAGCACTCTCCCCCCCCCCCCCCCCCACATTTTTCAGATCGGCCCAATGAAAAAAAAAGAAAAATATTTTTTTTTACTATTTAAAATGAAATGAATTTAATGAAACTAACAAAAGTTACATGAGGCCTCCTTCCTCTCAGGATTTGGTGCAGGTGACCCCGATGTGCTGCCTGTGATAACCTGCGCTGTGTGATCAATGTTATAAATCACAGTAAAGGACTCTGGAGAGTCAGACTCTTGTTTGTGCCTTTGTACATGAGATCTTATGGGAAACTTGCGAGCAGCTCATTTACTTCATTCAAGCCACCATCAGTACTTGGGGTGGGCCGCGAATCCTTTCATGATCGCTTTTTTCTGGGGGTTCCCAAAACGCTTGTTTTTTTGAACAGAATTTTGGTCCAGGGGTTTTTTTATTGCTTGGGAAAGACGCCGGGTGGTTTTCTAGTCCCGGGGTCGATTGCTAAGGTCCCTTAAAAAATCGATTTTAAAGGCGAAAAAACCGGTTAACAACCGACTGGAGTCCGGGAGGGCGATTGCTAACTTTTTTCAAATGCTTGTTTTTGAAACTTAAAAAAACCGGCTTTTCGAATGTTAGCGACTTCACAGCGTAAATGATGTGTCCCCATGGGGGGGGAAAAAAAGGGCCCCCGTAAGTTATTTTTGCCCTCAGAAAGGGGGGTTATATACTTTATTTATCCCCAGTAGGTAGGTGTGTAGTTTATAGTCCCCCCCGCAGGTATTTTTGGCAGGTTTTTGATCCCCAGCAAAGGGATAGGGGGCCGGTTATGGATCCCCCCGCAGGTATATAGGGAGGTTATTTATCCCCAGGGTATATGGGGGGTTAGGATCCCTAGCAGGGATATAGGCAGTTTTTGGATCCCCTGTAGGTATATTGGGAGGTTTTTGTTCCCCCCGCAGGGATATGGGCAGGTTTTTTGGGTTCCCCCAGAGGTATATGGGGAGGGGTTTGGACCCCCCTAGGGGATATAGGCAGGTTATGGATCCCCGCGGTTTATAGGCAGGTTTTTGGCCCCCCGAAAAGGGATTTTTGGAAAGGGTTTAGGTCATCAAACATTTTATAGGGGTTTAGGTCCCCCGAAAGGGTTTTAGGGTAGTTATAGGCCCCACAGCAAATATGTAGGTAGATTATAGCCCCCCCCCCCCCCCCCCCCCCCTCCCCCCCCCCCCCCCCCCCCCCCCTTTCCCCCGCATTATACATTAGATAAAAGCCACCCCCCTGCACATATAACAATAGATAATAGCCCCCTCCCTGGACATATTTAAAAGTAGATAATAGCCCCCCCTGCAAATATAAAAAGTAGATAATAGCCCCTCCCCCGCCCCATTTAACAGTAGATAAACCCCCCTCCCCGCCAAAATATAACAGTAGTTTTTAGCCCCCCCCCCTGCAAATATAACAGTAAAATAAAAAGCCCCTCCCTGGGACATTTACAGTAGATAATAGCCCCCCCCTGCACATATGGGCAGAGATAAAAAGCCCCCTCCCCCGCCCATATAAGAGTTGATAAAAGTCCCCTGCAATATAACGTAGATTTTAGCCCCCCCCCTGCACCTATAACAGTAGATAAAAGACCCCCCTTTCACCCTATTTAAAAAAAGATAATAGCCCCCTTTTCCCGCACATTAACAGGGGAGATAATTTGGCCCCCCTCCCTGCACAAAAAAACAATTGAATTAAAAGCCCCCTGCAAATATAACAAAAGATATTTTGCCCCCCCCCGGGACATAAAACAGTAGTTTTTAGGGCCCCCCCCCTGCTTTTTTGAAATAGATAATAGCCCCCTTTTGCCCATATAACAATTTGATTTAAAAGCCCCCTTTCACATTAAAGTAAATAGCCCCCCTCCCCGATATATAAAAGTTTGATAATAGCCCCCTCCCTGCACATATTAAAAATTTGATAATAGCCCCCTGAAAATATAAATAGTAATAGCCCCCCTTTCCCCGCACATTTTAAAGTAAAAATTAAAAGGCCCCCTCCCCGACATTTAAAAAAAATAGAAAAATAGCCCCCTTCCCCGCACCCTTTAACAATAGATAATGCCCCCCCCCTGCAAATATAACAATAGATAATTTGCCCCCCCCCCTGCACATATACCAATAGATTAATTGCCCCCCCCCCTGCAAATATAACTGTCTATAATACCCCCCCCGCACATATTTCAATAGATAATTTGCCCCCCTTCCCTGCCATTTTTAAAAGTAGATTTTAGGCCCCCCCCCCCTGCACAAAATAACAATAGATAATAAACCCCCTTCCCCGCAAAATATACAATAAGGGTAATAGCCCCTCCCTGCCCTATAACAATTAAAATTTAAAATGCCCCCCTCCCTGCACATAAATAGATAATAGCCCCCCCCCCTGCAATATAAAAAAGTAGATAATAGCCAAAAAAACCGGACAATTTTTCCCAAAAGATAATAGCCCCCCCCTGAAAATTAAAAAATAGATAATAGCCCCCCCCTGCACATATAACAGTTAGATAATAGCCCCTCCCTGCCCCATATTTCAATTAGTAATAGCCCCCCTCCCCCGCCATATAACAGTAGTTTTTGCCCTCCCCGCCCCATTTAAAAGTAGTTTAAAAGCCCCCCCCCCTGCACATTTAAACAGTAGATAATGTCCCCCTGCACATAAATTTCAATAGATAATAGGCCCCCTCCCCGCACATTTTTAAAAGTAGATAAAAAGCCACCCCCCTGCACATATAACAATAGATAAATTTGCCCCCCCTCCCCTGGAAATTAACATTAGATAATAGGCCCCCCCCCTGCCATAATCAGTAGTTTAAAAGCCCCCCCCTGCACAATTTTCAAAAGATAAAAGGCCCCCCGCATGAATTTTTGACAATTAAAAATAATACCTGGGCACTTAAATGACCTCGCTCCCCGTCGCTGTCGGGTGCTCCCGGTCTTTTTTTAAACGGGTTTTGACGTCACCCGGCCGCGGTGGGCAGGTTTATGACGCGCCCCCGCCCGGGGGTGTGCAATCCGGGGGCGCACAGAGGGCCCCAAACCTGAATGCGGCCCCAGTTTTTTTTCCCCGGAGCTCTCTGCTCGCCCCAAAACATCTTAAATGTTGTGGTTTCCCGGGGGACCCCCACCGCCTTTCGTGAAAAGGGCCTTTGCCGTAAAACCCATAGCTTGTGTGGGGGTTGGGTTAGGCCCTAACCCATCGGGTCCCGGTGGCGGCGGTTTTGCGGGGCGCGGGGGGCTATTTGGGACAAGACTCCTGGACTTGGCTGTAAAAAGCCGGCCCCCCTGGGTCCCAAACATGGCCCCGAGTACTGGGATACCCCAAGGGTTTCAGTAGAGGCAGAATGTAGCCAACCAAGCAATCACAGGAAATGCAATATAAAGCAGTTATCAAACACAATACTAGAAGAGACACCAATGCAAAGACGGAAACATAAAAGGGGGGCAATCCCCTCCCCTTTCACTTGATCGGCCAAATTTGAGTGGTTAAAGGGGCGGGGCGAATTGGGCAGCAATATTCCCAAAAAAAAGTTGGCCTAAACAAGGCGGGGTTGGAAATTTCACGACTCTTTAATTCTGTTTTTTGGGAAACTCCTAGTACAGGAGAGGCTGGGTTTTTCCATTTGTTCTATGGGGGTTTCCCCTACAGGGGGGCGTGTTCTCCATTTGTTCTTTGGGGTTCTCGGTACGGGGGGCCAAATACCTTTCCCAAACTGTGCTATGGGGGTTCCAGTTTCGGGGAGCATGTGTTCTCCCTTCTCCTCTATGGGAGTTACCGTTCAGGGGAGCGTGTGTTCTCCATTCTCCTTTATGGGAGCTTCCCAGTTTCAGGGGAGCGCTGGGGGGTTTTCCATTTTTTTCTTTTGGGAGTTCCCAGTTCAGGGGGTGCCCGTGTTCTCCTTTGGTTCTTGGGGGTTCCCGGTACAGGGGGGGGCGTGTGTTCTCCCTTCTGCTTTTGGGGTTCCCCGGGACAGAGGAGCCCCTGTGTTCCCTTCTGTTTATGGGGGTTCCCAGTACGGGGGGGCCCCTGTGATTCCATTTTGTTCTATGGGAAATTCCAAAAAACAGGGGAGCGTGGTTTTTCTATTTGTTTTTATGGGAGTTTCCGGGACGGGGAGTGTGTTCTCCCTTCTGTTCTATGGGGGGTTCCCGGGACAGGGGGGGGGACTTGTTCTCCAATTTTTTTTCTATAGGGTTCCAAATACAGGGAGCGTGTGTTCTCCATTTGTTCTATAGGAGTTCCCGTACAGGGAGGCTGTGTTTTCCATTTCTGTTCTATGGGAGTTTTCCCCGTTCAGGGGGAGCGTGTGTTCTCCTTCTGTTTTTTATAGGAGTTCCCCGTACAGAGGGAAACCCCTGTGTCTCCATTCTGTTCTATGAGGTTCCCAGTGCATTTGGGTTCAAATGAATTTTATTTTGGGGCCCCCCAAATTTGGGGCGATTCTTGGGGCCACCAGTGGAGTTGACTTTTGGGGACCAATCAACAGCTACTGCATGTACTACATATGTATCTCACTTTCTGTCTCTTTTTTGATTTGTCCCCTGAATAGCGGGGTTTTCCCAAACCTTGGGCATACCCCGGGGTTGGGATTTTTCTCTGGGAAATTCACCCTGCCAGGGTCTATGGGGGGTTCCCCTGCTCCTCTGTGGGCAGTCTAAGCCTACAAATGTCATACAAAAGCATCCATTGAGAAAACCCAAAAAACAATTTTAAGCATAAAAGAATCACTGTTGTATAAAAAAACAATAGAGTCCCCTTTAAATTCAAACCCAAAAAATGATTAATTGGGTTTTATAAAATCAGTAATGGATATTGGAGGAGGACCTCAAAGCAAGGAATATAGTGATCAATGAGAGGGCGTTTGAGGAATATGGGCAAAATATTAGTAAAGGGGGTCGGTATGTTTGTAAAACGTGTTAAATGGGTCCTGTCAGTAGTGTTGACCCATCAAAACTGCAGACAGTGCAATTTGGTGAGAAGAGGGGGATGAGGAGAGGAGTGTAGGCATGTTGAATGACTCAGAAAAAAAAAGTTTTTTAAAATTGTTATCTAGTGAACCAGAAAAATTTCCAAATTTGGGCCCGGTTTCATTCATTTTTTTTTTGATTTTTTATGTATTTTGTGCTTTTCCTACACTGTATGTCATCCCCCTTTCTCAGCGGAAATTTTCCCATTGACGTAGTTTCCCCCTTTTGGGTTTAAAAAATACAAAAGTCCCAGGATCCTTTGCTGTGTTTGGTCTTTTCCTTTCCCCCCTATCCTTTTTTCATTAAAAACCAAACTACTTTCTTGAAGTCTTGGGAGGCAGAACAAAAGGGGCGTTAGTTTCAAAGGTTTCCCTGAAAAAGCCACCCCTTTGGTCTCCTGATCTCCTGGGCTTGACACAGAGCTGTTGCTTTTTGGCACACATAGAACTACTGAACTTCCTGTCATCAAACATCCCAAATTGAATTTTTGGGACCCAGAAAAAAGTAAATTTAAAAAAAATATATTACATAAGGCTTTTTAATTTAAAAAAAACTTTACAAAAGAATATTTTCCCCAACCCCCTTTTTTTTTTCAGGGGACCAAAGTACAAGTGTCCACTAGATAAAGGACTGCAGAGTCATCCCGGTGTATGGAAACTTGGACTTTCGAAAGGGAATAAAAATGCCTTAAAAATTCTCCCCCTCCTTTTTCTGCATTTTTTGGGGAAAAGAAAAAAATTTGGTTTTCCCAATTGGGCCAAAACGGGGAAAGTTTATTCTGATTTCATGTCCGAGAGAAGAACCTGTAGATGGGGCTTTATATAGAGGGAGGGAGAAACCTGCAGGTGAGGCTTTATATAGAGGGGAGAAAAACCTGCAGATGGGGCTTTATATAGAGGGGAGGGAGAAACCTGCAGATGGGGCTTTATATAGAGGGGTGGGAAAAACTGCAGATGGGGCTTTATATAGAGGGGAGGGAAAAACCTGCAGATGGGGCTTTATATAGAGGGAGGGAAAAACCTACAGATGGGGCTTTATATAGAGGGAGGGAGAAACCTGCAGATGGGGCTTTATATAGAGGGGAGGGAAAAACCTGCAGATGGGGCTTTATATAGAGGGGATGGAAACTGCTGGTTTCTACTGTATATCTATTCATCCATATCCATTCGTCTCTACTCATCCATCTATGTCCATCTATTTATATCCATCTATATCCATCTACTGGTATCTATCTATATCCATCTATTGGTATCCATCTATATCCATCCATCTATATCTGTTGACCATCTTTGTCCATCCACCCATCTATATCCATCTATCCATGATTCATCGATCCATCTGTACATCTATGTCCACCCATCTCCTTCCATCCATCCATACACATCCATCTAATTCTATCTATAATCTATATCTGTCCATCCATGTATCTCCATCGATCATCTTCCATCCATGTATATCCATCCATCACCTTCCATACATGTATCTCCATCCATCATCTTCCATCCATGTATATCCATCCATCACCTTCCATCCATGTATCTCCATCCATCACCTTCCATCCATGTATCTCCATCCATCACCTTCCATCCATGTATCTCCATCCATCACCTTCCATCCATGTATCTCCATCCATCACCTTCCATCCATGTATATCCATCCATCACCTTCCATACATGTATCTCCATCCATCATCTTCCATCCATGTATATCCATCCATCACCTTCCATCCATGTATCTCCATCCATCATCTTCCATCCATGTATATCCAATCATCACCTTCCATCCATGTATCTCCATCCATCACCTTCCATCCATGTATCTCCATCCATCACCTTCCATCCATGTATCTCCATCCATCACCTTCCATCCATGTATATCCATCCATCACCTTCCATACATGTATCTCCATCCATCATCTTCCATCCATGTATATCCATCCATCACCTTCCATACATGTATCTCCATCCATCACCTTCCATCCATGTATCTCCATCCATCATCTTCCATCCATGTACATCCATCCATCACCTTCCATACATGTATCTCCATCCATCACCTTCCATCCATGTATCTCCATCCATCACCTTCCATCCATGTATCTCCATCCATCACCTTCCAGCCATGTATCTCCATCCATCACCTTCCAGTCATGTATCTCCATCCATCACCTTCCATCCATGTATCTCCATCCATCACCTTCCATCCATGTATCTCCATCCATCACCTTCCATCCATGTATCTCCATCCATCACCTTCCATCCATGTATCTCCATCCATCACCTTCCATCCATGTATCTCCATCCATCACCTTCCATCCATGTATCTCCATCCATCACCTTCCATCCATGTATCTCCATCCATCACCTTCCAGCCATGTATCTCCATCCATCACCTTCCATCCATGTATCTCCATCCATCACCTTCCATCCATGTATCTCCATCCATCACCTTCCAGCCATGTATCTCCATCCATCACCTTCCATCCATGTATCTTCATCCATCACCTTCCATCCATGTATCTTCATCCATCACCTTCCATCCATGTATCTTCATCCATCACCTTCCATCCATGTATCTTCATCCATCACCTTCCATCCATGTATCTTCATCCATCACCTTCCAGCCATGTATCCCCATCCATCACCTTCCAGCCATGTATCTCCATCCATCACCTTCCATCCATGTATATCCATATATACATCCCTCTATATTCATCTATTGGTATCCATCTATATCCATCCATCTATATCTATTGACCATCTATGTCCATCCACCCATCTATATTCATCTGTCCATCATCTTTATCCATCTGTATATCTATGTCCACCCATCTCCTTCCATCCATCCTTATACATCCATTTAATTCCATCTATCATCTATATCTATCCATCCATCACCTTCCATCCATCCATATATATCCATCCAAATCCACCTACCATCTATATCTATCCATCCATCTATAGCTATCGACCATCTACGTCCATCCACCCATCGATATTCATCTATTCTTCATCTTTATCCATCTGTACATCTATGTTTATCCATCTCCTTCCATCCATCCATATATATCCATCAAATTCTATCTATCATCTGTATCTATCCATCCATCACCTTCCATCCATCCATCAGCTATATCTATCCATCCATGTATATCTATCGACCATCTATGTCCATCCACCCAACTTTATTCATCTATCCATGGTCTTTATCCATCTGTATATCTATATCCATCCATATCCTTCCATCCATCCATATACATCCATCTAATTCCATCTATCATCTGTATCTATCCATCCATCCATCCATCAATATTCATTGATCATTTATGTCCATCCATCAATTTCCATCCATCCATCCATATCTATCCATCATCTATATCTACCCATCAGTGTCCATCCGTCCATCCATCTATATCTCTCATTCATGGCCATCCATCTATGCCACCCGTTCCCCAATGTCCATGCGTCCATACATCTACATCCACATTCACGCAAGCCACTTTTTAACTAGAAGTGTTACCTTTTTTTTAAGGCTCCCACCAAGGCGAATACCAAAGGAAACTTTACAGAGAACTACTAAGAAACTACAATCGTCTAGAAAGGCCGGTGGTGAACGACTCGCAGCCCCTCCTGGTGGAGCTCCAGCTTTCCCTCCTACAGATCATAGACGTGGTAAGTCACCTTCACTCTCAAAGCTCCAATGTTCTCCTCCCTCCTGCGAGAGACACTTTCCCTTTTATTAGTTTTAGCGTTTGATGCTTTTTGGGGATTTTGTGCACAGATGGAACAACCAAAAGCCATAAAGAGAAAGTAATAAAAACACTGGTAAACTAATATCCAACAAAATTAATTAAAAAAGTTATTGTTTTTTGTCTGAATTTTTTTTATGAAATATTGTGTCGTGTAATCAAATAAGTAATCAAACAGTCAACAATTAAATAGAAGAGGAAAATCAGCTCCTCTTCTAGAATTAATATTAAGTTTTCTACAAGGTGTTTGCAGGGTCCATTTGTCTTATATGTCCAAAAATCTACTGACACATAGGTCAAACATGTCCATGGCTAAGGCACTCGAATGCAGTCTAATAGACGGTAGAGACCTGATTTAAAGTAATATTGGGCCACTTACCTACTGGGCCCCTGTGTAGCTGCACAGATTGCATCAATGATATGTCCACTCTTATTTAGTACATTGGGACCCCCATTCATTCTGGGAACAAGCTGTCCACAGCCTACAATAGAGAGTGGTTCCTCTCAGGCTCAGTGGGGGTCCTAGGATCCTCACAGATATGAATTTTCTAACATGTAAGATAACAATGATGGAATGCTAGGATTAAAGTTATAGCTGTGCAGCCTCCCTTATTTCCAACCAAGCAGCAGCATTTTCAGCTTGAAAGCGGGTTCTCTTTGCCCTGTAAACAAGACCCAGGATCCTTTGCTCTGCTTTGTCAATCTTGCTCCTTTAGTCTCAAGTAAAGGCCCCATTTCCACAGGACCAAAGGGATGTGGCTACAAAGGATACCTGAAAAAAAGACTTTGGTCACCTGATCTCCTGTGCTGGACACACAGTTAGTTCTTGTGAGAGGAGATAAAGAACTAGTGAGTTTCCTGACAGATGATCACCTGATCTCTTGGGCTGGACATAGAGCTAGTTATTGTGAGAGGAGATAAAGAACTAGTTAGTTTCCTGACAGATGATCAACTGATCTCTTGGGCTGGACACAGAGTTAGTTATTGTGAGATAAATAACTGCTGAGTTTCCTGCCAGCTAACCACCTGATCTTCTGTGCTGGACACAGAGTTAGTTCTTGTGAGAGGAGATAAAGAACTGCTGAGTTTCCTGCCAGCTGATCACCTGATCTTCTGGGCTGGACACAGAGTTGTTTCCTGTGAGAGGAGATAAAGAACTACTGAGTTTCCTGTCAGCATCAGTAGATGTATGAATGATGTCCAGCGTTCTTCAAAGAGCACTCAGTTGTTTATTTCACATTGGAGATAAAACATCAAAGACCCATAGCAAAGGACATGTTTGGTACTTGAAATGTAAGGTAACAATGTGAAATGGCTGAGATCATTGTTATAGCTGTATGTAGCCTCCCTTCTTTGCAGCCAGGCAGAGGCATTTCCTGCTTGAAAGCTGTTTCTCTTTGTCCTATAAAACAGGATCCTTTGCATATCTTCCTCTCTTCCATCTATAATCTCAAGTACAGGCTCCATTTCCACAGGACCGAATGGAAGTGGCTACAAAGATTACCCTCAAAAAAGCCTTTGGTGTTCTGATCTCCAAGGCTCTACACAGGAGTTTTTTTTTGTGAGCAGAGACAAAGAGCTACTGAGCCTCCAGTTATCAAAAAGCTTATTTAGAACTGCAGGAAGACCACAGAAAATGTAATAAATGCAGATTACAAAAGTGTCTAACTTCAGGAGACATTTAGATTGTCCTAGATGTCACAACAATAACACAACAAGAGGTGAACCTTTATAAGGACCCATATATCTCTGTAGTTAGCCCTTCCCTGGCTCCTCCTATCAAATATCAACACTCACATGTCATAAAAGCCTGTTTCAGCCCTTTAATTATAAGGTAACAATATTAAAATCTTGTTTTTAGCTGTAGTAGCCTCCCTATTTTTCAGCCCGGCGCAGCATTTCCGCTTAAAAGGGCTTTTTCTCTTTTTTTCTTTTAAAACGGGATCCTTTGCAACCCT
This sequence comes from Phyllomedusa bahiana, assembly GCA_025379985.1. Classification (NCBI taxonomy): domain Eukaryota; kingdom Metazoa; phylum Chordata; class Amphibia; order Anura; family Hylidae; genus Phyllomedusa; species Phyllomedusa bahiana. Next base: position 38,998 of record JAODAL010024572.1, on the reverse strand, counting down.
TCCCTCTTTCCATCTTTTAATTTCTAAATGTACAGGCTCCTTTTCCCCACAGGACCCGAATTGGAAGGGGCAAAAAAAAGGGATTACCCTAAAAAAGCCTTTTGGGTTTTTTCTGACCCCCGGGCGACACAACGTTTTTTTCCTTTGAGGAGAGAAAAAGCTAACAGCCCCCTTTATAAAAAAACAAAACTGCGGGAAAAACCACCAAAATTTGTATATAATTATAAAAGTATCTATCTTCAGGAGACATTTAGATTTTCCTAGGTGCCACAAAAGTGACACATGAAAGAGGGGGAACCCTTTATAAGTACCCATATTCTCTTACTAACATTTTCCCCTTCCCACCCTTTGTTACATGTAACTTCACACATCGTAAAAGCCTGTTTCGGCCCTTTAAATGTAAAGTAACATGTTAAATGGCCGAGATCAGAGTCCAAATCAATGTAGCCTCCCTTTTTGCAGTTGGGGAGCGCCCCAAAAACCCTTTTAATGCCCAGATTTTCACGGGAATGACAAAACACAAGGTGAATGCTTATAAGTGCTTTTTATCTCTCTGTATTTAAGCATTCCCGGGCCCCTTCCTCCCCTACCCTAAAAAATTTTTGGGTTTGACTCCGGGTTTTCAAAACAACGCTTTTTTTTCCTGTGAGGGGGGGACAAAGAGCTTTGCAGTCTCCAGTAATCAATAAGCTTATGTAGAACTGCAGGAAAATCACAGAAAATGTAATGAATGCACATTACAAAAGTGTCTAACTTTAGGAAACAGTTCGATTTTCCTAGATTTTCTGAGAGATGAACCTTTATAAGGACCCATATCTCTTTTGCCAAACCCCTTTTCCCCCGCCCCTCCTGTTACATGGGACTCTTAAAACATCAAAAAGCCTTTTTGGGGCCCCTTTAAAAAATTTTAAAGAACATTTTTTAAAATGGTGAATCAGAGCCCCTAGCTGAAGGGACCCCCCCTTCTTTGCCCCCGAGCCAGCTTTAAAATTCTTTTTTTTTTTTTTTAACTAATTTTTTTTTTTTTTTTTTTTTTTTTTTTTTGGGGGGGGGGGGGGGGGGGGGGGAATTTTATAAAAAAACCCCCCTTAACAAAAAAAGGGGAAATGCTTATAAGTCACATATCTCCCCTTATAAGCACTTCCCTTACCCTTCCTCCCACATACCCTGAAAAAACCCCTTGGTTTCTGACTCCGGGGTTTTGGGACACAAACTTTTTTTCGTGAGGAGGGGACAAAGAGTTTACCAAGCTTCCATTATAAAAAAAACCCTTAGGGTAGAACTGGGGGAAAGGAGAAAACAGAAAAATGTCGGGAAAAGCAAAATTACAAAAGTTTAACTTTAGGAAACAGTTTTTTCCTAGTTTTTTCTGAGTGGTAAACCCTTATAAGGCCCCATTCTCTCAAAAATACATTTCCCCTTGCCCCCTCCTTTTTCATAGGATTTTTTTTTTTCACACATATAAAAAGCCTGTTCGGGCCCCTTTAAATGTAAAGTAAAAGAGAAAAAAGCCCTACGAAGGGAAGCCCCCCTTCTTTGCTTCGAAGCACACCCATTGAAACTCCTTTAATGCCCCAGGGGTCAGGGCTAAAAAGACAAAAAGAGGGGAAACTTTAAAAGTGCACATATCTCTTTTTTACTAAGCCCTTCCCTTGCCCCTCCTGATACATAGGACTCTAAACACATCACAAAACCTATTTGGGCCCCTTTTAAGAGGTAAAGAAAACATTTTAAATTTGGGGCCAAAGTCAAAGTGATGCAGCCCCCCTTTTTTTCATCCAAGCCAGTTTTTCCCTGCTTGAAAGCCCTAACCCTTTAATGTCCCAGAACCGGTCTAAAGTAATTTTTAAATGGCCGAGTTTAAAGATCACGTAAATGAAAGGCTCCCTTCTCTGCAGTCAAGCAGCAGCATTTAAAACCCCTTTTAAATTGTCCCAGATGTCACAAAAAAATGACAAAAACATGGGGGGAATGTTATAAGTGCAAAAAATCTCCTTTACTAAGCACTTCCCTCCCCCCTTTCCCTCCCACATACCCTGAAAAAACCCTTGGTTTTTCTGACTCCGGGGTTTACACAACGTTTTTTTTTCGGGTGAGGGGGCAAAAAGCTACCGGGCTTCCAGTTATCAAAAAGCTTATGTAGAACTGCAGGAAGACCACATAAAATGCAATGAATGCACTTTTCCCAAAAGTGCCCTTAATTTTGGGAAACTTTTTGGGATTTTGAAAATTTTTTCGGGGAGAGGTAACCCTTAAAAGGGAAACCCATATCCCTCTTTCCCTTAATACTTCCCCACCCCTCCTGTTACATAGGACTCTTCACACGTCATAAAAGCCTATTTTGGCCCTTTAAATGTAAAGTAACATGTTAAATGGCCGAGATCAGAGTCACAGCTGAATGCAGCCTCCCTTCTTTGCACTCGAGCAGCAGCATTGAAACCCCTTTAATGTCCCAGACATCATGACTATGACACAACACAAGGTGAATGCTTATAAGTGCACTTATCTCTCTGTACTAAACATTTCCCTCGCCCCTCCTGATACATAGGACTCTAAACACGTCATAAAAGCCTATTTTGGCCCTTTAAAGGTAAAGTAACATGTTAAATGGCAGAGTCACAGTTGAATGTAGCCTCCCTTCTTTGCTTCCAAGGCAGCAGCATTTCCTGCTTGAAACCCATAATCCTTTAATGTCTCAGACGTTATGTCTAAAGTAACATGTTAAACGACCAGAGTCCTAGCTGAATGTAGCCTCCCTTCTTTGCAGTCGAGCAGCAGCACTGAAACCCCTTTAATGTCCCAGATGTCACGACTATGACACAACACAAGGTGAATGCTTATAAGTGCACAAATCTTTCTGTACGGAGCACTTCCCTCGCCCCTCCTGCCACATACCCTGAAAAAAGCCTTTGGTGTTCTGATCTCCAGGGCTTGACACAAAGCTTTTTTCTGTGAGGGGAGACAAAGAGCTTTGCAGCCTCCAGTAATCAAAAAGCTTATGTAGAGCTACAGGAAATGTAATGAGTGCACATTACAAAAGAGTCTAACTTCAGGAGACATTTAGATTAGCTGAATGTAGCCTCCCTTCTTTGCAGTCGAGCAGCAGCATTGAAACCCCTTTAATGTCCCAGACGTCACGACTATGACACAACATAAAGTGAATGCTTATAAGTGCACAAATCTCTCTGTACTAAGCACTTCCCTGCCCCCTCCTGTTACATAGGACTCTTCACACATTATAAAAGCCTATTTTGGCCCTTTAAATGTAAAGTAACATGTTAAATGGCAGAGTCACAGTTGAATGTAGCCTCCCTTCTTTGCTTCCAAGCAGCAGCATTTCCTGCTTGAAACCCATAATGCCTTATTGTCCTAGACGTTATGTCTAAAGTAACATGTTAAATGGCCGAGATCAGCATCCTAGCCGAATGTAGCCTCCCTTCTTTGCAGTCGAGCAGCAGCATTGAAACCCTTTTAATGTCCCAGATGTCACGACTATGACACAACACAAGGTGAATGCTTATAAGTGCACATATCTCTCTGTACTAAGCTCTTCCCTTGCCCCTCCTGTTACATAGGACTCTAAACACGCTATAAAAGCCTATTTTGGTCCTTTAAATGTAAAGTAACATGTTAAGTGGCCGAGATCAGAGTCCTAGCTGAATGTAGCCTCCCTTCTTTGCAGCCGAGCAGCAGCATTTCCTGCTTGAAACTCTTTTAATGTCCCAGACGTCACAACTATGACACAATACAAGGTGAATGCTTATAAGTGCACAAATCTCTCTGTACTAACCATTTCCCTGGCTCTTCCTGTCACATAGGACCACAGAAAATGTAATGAATGCACATTAAAAAAAGTGTCTAACTTCAGGAAACATTTAGATTTTCCTAGAGGTGAGCCCTTATCTCTCTTTTCTAAGCACTTCCTTGGCTTCTCCTGTTACATATTACTCTTCACACATCATAAAAGTCTGTTTCATTCCTAAAGTAAAGAAAAGTTAAATGGCCAGATCGAGTCCACGAATGTAGCCTCCCTTCTTTGCAGTGACGCGCTTTTCCTTTTTTTGAAACCCTTTAATGTCCCAGCGTCCAACTTGAACATAAAAGGTGAAGCTTAAAGTGCACAAAATCTCTCAAATTAACCTTTTGCCGGGCTCTTCCCGTCACATAGGACCACAAAAAATGTAATGAATGCATTTTAAAAAAAATTCTAATTTAGGAAACTTTTTAGTTTTCCTAGAGGTGAGCCCTTATCTCTCTTTTCTAAGCACTTCCTTGGCTTCTCCTTTTTTTTTACATTTACCTTTCAAAAAAAGAGTTTTTTAGCCCTTCAATGTAAGGTAACAATGTTAAATGGCTGAGATCATTATAGTTTCATAGTTTGTAAGGCCAAAAAAAGACGAGACGTCCATCAAGTTCAGCCTGTTGTGCTAAGGTGTTGATCCAGAGGAAGGCAAAAAAACCCCAATGAGGTAGAAGCCAATTGTCCTCATTTTAGGGAAAAATTCCTTCCCGACTCCAATCTGGCAATCAGAAAAATCCCTGGATCAATGACCCCTCTCCAGAATCCTAGACACTATAACCTGTTATATTATTACACTCCAGAAATGCATCCAACCCTTTTTGAAAATCTGTCAGTGAATTCACCATGACAAGTCCCTCTGGCAGAGAATTCCACAGTCTCACTGCTCTTACAGTAAAGAATCCCTTTCTATGTTTATGTAGAAACTTTCTTTCCTCAAGACGTAGAGGATGCCCACTTGTTCTAGATACAGTCCTGGGTATAAATTAATCTTGGGAGAGATCTCTATATTGACCTTTGATGTATTTAAACATATTTATTATGTCCCCCCGAAGCCGTCTTTTCTCTAAACTAAATAATTGTTATAGATGTATGTAGCCTCCCTTCTTTGCAGCCAGGCAGCAGCATTTCTGTTCCATCTATAGTCCCCTCCTGTTACATAGGACTCTTTCACACATCATAAAGTCTGTTTCAGCCCTTTAAATATAAGGTAAACAATGTTAAATGGCTGAGTCATTGTTTATAGATGTAGTAGCCTCCCTTCTTTGCAGCCAGGCAGCAGCATTTCGTTTCCATCTATAGTCCCCTCCTGTTACATAGGACTCTTCACACATCATAAAAGTCTGTTTCAGCCCTTTAAATATAAGGTAACAATGTTAAATGGCTGAGATCATTGTTATAGATGTATGTAGCCTCCCTTCTTTGCAGCCAGGCAGCAGCATTTCTGTTCCATCTATAGTCCCCTCCTGTTACATAGGACTCTTCACACATCATAAAAGTCTGTTTCAGCCCTTTAAATATAAGGTAACAATGTTAAATGGCTGAGATCATTGTTATAGATGTATGTAGCCTCCCTTCTTTGCAGCCAGGCAGCGTCATTGAAACTCCTTTAATGTCCCAGACGACAGGACTATGACACAACATGAGGGAAATGCTTATAAGTGCACAAATCTCTCTGTACTAAGCACTTCCCTGGCCCCTCCAGTCACATAGGGCTCCTCTACACGCATCATAAAAGCTTGTTTTGGCCCTTTAAACGTCGTGTTGCAATGTTAGTATGGGATTATTCATATTTTAGCGAGCTGGTTGGAGTCTATTGGTGCCTGGAGGTCAATGCTGTCTGCCACTTGAAATGTGTTTTCCTGTGTGTAGGGATCCATACCAATACCATCTGTTCTCTAAAAGACTTTTATACGACATTATTAATGCTTTACTTGTTGTTCTCCGTAGAAAAATGCAATTGTAAAATGCCTCGTATGAGCGACCTCCGTGAACCTCCCTCCTCCGATGCCAAAACTGCTGCCTCCATCGTTTTGTCTATGCTAATATTCGGAGACAGCTCTGCCTCTGTATAACAATGTTTACTCTCTCTTAGCAGAGACAAAATGTTCGCTTCATTTCCCGGCAGAGGATTTGTGCGTGATGCGTGCAGTACTAATACTGTAGTGCTCGCTAACCCTAGCAGGCATCCCGCGGAAAAAATCATCAGCCAATGCTTTTACACAACTAGGGAAATTTGGGAAATTAGTTCCTTAAACTTTTTTCAACATTCTCTACTTTTTACAATTTTATCACCTTTAAAATATTATAGTATTAAAGTACTTAGAAGGTGTCGTCTGGCAGACCAAAACTAAAAGCTTAAATGGCTTGCTGTGATGTTTCCGGTTGCCTCCCTTCTCTGCAACCAAGCAGCAGCATTTCCCGAATCTTAATTTCCTTCCTGTGCTGTACAGTATGTCACCTCTCTTCTCTGCAGTAGAGCAGCAGCCTTTGTCTGAGTCTTCATTCATCTCCCTGTGCTGTTTTCCTGTGCTGTGTGTCACCTCCCTTCTCTGCAGTAGAGCAGCAGTCTTGCCTGAGTCTTCATTCATCTATCTGTGATGTTTTAATGTGCTGTATTTTGCCACCCATCTATGAAGCTGAGAAGCATTACCTGCATCCTCATTCATCTCCCTGTGCTGTTTTCCTGTGCTGTATGCTGCCTCCCTTCTCTGGAGCAGAGCAGCAGCATTTCCTATATCCTCATTCATCTCCCTGTGATGTTTTCCTGTGCTATATGCTGCTTCCCTTCTCTGTAGCCATGCAGGAGCATTTTTTGAATATTGATTCATCTCCCTGTGATGTTTTCCTATGCTGTATGTTGCCTCCCTTTTCTACAGCCGAGCAGCATTTCCTGTGTCCCCATTCATTTCCCTGTGCTGTATGCTGCCTCTCTTCGCTGCAGCTGAGCAGCAGCATTTCCTGAGTCCTCATTCAGCTCCTTGTGAGGATTTCCCTGTGCTGTGTGTCACCTCCCTTCTCTGCAGCTCAGCAGCAGCATTTCCACAGTCTTCATTCATCTCCCTGTGCTGTGTTACCTCCCTTCTCTGCAGCTGAACAGCAGCTTTTCCCGAGTCCTCATTCATTTCCCTGTGATGTTTTTCTGTGCTTGTATGTCACCTCCCTCCTCTGCAGCCAAGTAGCAGCATTTCCTCTATGAAAACTGTGTCCCCTAGCCCTGCAAAACTGCTGTGTTCCCATCTATCTTCCTCCCTTAAAACCTTGATCTTAGTATTTGTCCTGTTTCCATCCACATGTTGAGAGACTTGGGACTAGAGAAATAAACTCTGATGTCACAGCAGAGATAATGCACACAGTGATGTTACAGCAGATGCAATGCACACAGTGATATAACAGCAGATGCAATGCACACAGTGATATCACAGCAGACAATGCACACAGTGATGTCACAGCAGACAATGCACACAGTGATGTCACAGCAGATGCAATGCACACAGTGATATCACAGCAGATGCAATACACACAGTGATATCACAGCAGACAATGCACACAGTGATGTCACAGCAGACAATGCACACGGTGATGTCACAGCAGACAATGCACACAGTGATGTCACAGCAGACAATGCACACAGTGATGTCACAGCAGATGCAATGCACACAGTGATATCACAGCAGATGCAATGCACACAGTGATATCACAGCAGACAATGCACACAGTGATGTCACAGCAGACAATGCACACAGTGATGTCACAGCAGATGCAATGCACACAGTGATATCACAGCAGATGCAATGCACACAGTGATATCACAGCAGACAATGCACACAGTGATGTCACAGCAGACAATGCACACAGTGATGTCACAGCAGATGCAATGCACACAGTGATATCACAGCAGACAATGCACACAGTGATGTCACAGCAGACCTGCACATAGTGATGTCACAGCAGATGCAATGCACACAGTGATATCACAGCAGATGCAATGCACACAGTGATATCACAGCAGACAATGCACACAGTGATATCACAGCAGAAAAAGCACACAATGATATCACAGCAGACAATGCACACAGTGATGTCACAGCAGATGCAATGCACACAGTGATATCACAGCAGATGCAATGCACACAGTGATATCACAGCAGATGCAATGCACACAGTGATGTCACAGCAGACAATGCACACAGTGATGTCACAGCAGATGCAATGCACACAGTGATATCACAGCAGATGCAATGCACACAGTGATATCACAGCAGACAATGCACACAGTGATGTCACAGCACAGGAACGATGCACACAGTGATGTCACAGCACAGGAACAATGCACACAGTGATGTCACAGCACAGGAACAATGCACACAGTGATGTCACAGCACAGGAATGATGCACACAGTGATGTCACAGCAGATGCAATGCACACAGTGATATCACAGCAGACAATGCACACAGTGATATCACAGCAGATGCAATGCACACAGTGATATCACAGCAGACAATGCACACAGTGATATCACAGCAGACAATGCACACAGTGATATCACAACAGATGCAATGCACACAGTGATGTCACAGCAGATGCAATGCACACAGTGATGTCACAGCAGATGCAATGCACACAGTGATATCACAGCAGACAATGCACACAGTGATGTCACAGCAGAGGGATCATGCGATGTCACAGCAGAGAATAAGGCAGTCATGTTGTCACAATGTCTCTTTGCATGGGATGACAACAACTTATCCTCTTTCTTTCTTTCATTCATTCAGTTTTCCACAATAAGATACCTGTCCCCCAGAGTCATAACAACTAACGTCGTCTCTCTTTCACTTTGACCTTAAACCAAAAAGTCATCAGGACTGGGGTTGGGGGAATCACTGAAGGTCCCAGGTTGGTAATCAGCCGCGATTTCTTCTTTCTCTTCCAGGACGAGAAGAACCAAGTTCTGATTACGAACGCCTGGCTGCAGATTGTAAGTAGCAGACTCCTGCAATCAGCTTTCCCCTAACACCTCAAATCACCTTCCATGTCTTATTTGAGGAGATAATTACATCTTAGCGGCAAAGTCGAAAATTACAGCACAATTAAGAAAACTTTTATATTTATCACATCCTAATTTTTAGGTTCAGCAATTAAAAAAAAAAAATTATCCGTAAATTGAAAATTTGTGAGATTTCTTAACCAATTGTTTTATGACTTGATTAACCCCTTAAGCCGAACGCCTGAAAAGTAGTTAATGACCAGAACTTTTTTTTAGTTTTCACCTCCTTGCGTTTCAACAGTTGTAACTTTTTTATTTTTTCAGTGACGCAGTTGGATGAGGCCTCGTTTTATTTGAGACAAGTTGTACTTTATGGGGGAATAGTTTAAGTTCACTTATAAATAATTGCAGCGCAATCAAAGGGTTCCCCTTGCTCTGTCGGGTGTCGAGTCACCCTATAGAGCTCAGGGACCGGCTGCACAGTCAGCTCTGGGGACCTAGCGTGGCCCCAGAGCTGTCTGTCGATGAAGCCAGTGATTAGGACGCACTGTGCGCTGTCCTAATCACTGCCTGTATCAAACTGACACAGATTACCATGTATTAGCATATACGAATATGCTAATACATTACTAATTGTAAAAAAAAAAAAAAAAAATGTTAAACAGTTCTCCCTTCATGGGAGTCAAAAAAAAGTACAAAAAAAACCATAAAAAGTGTAAAAAAAAAGAATAAAAAAAATTAATAAAATAAAAATAAATATTTAATAAAAAATAATTGTACATAAATTACACACACAAAAAAACCTACACATATTTGGTATCCACACGACCGTAATAACCTGTAGAATTAATCTAACAAGTTATTAAGTGTGAAATGTGAATGGTGTAAAAAAAAAAAAATAAAATACTGCAATTACTTATAAGTGTACTGAAACTATTCCCCCATAAAGTACAACTTGTCTCTAATAAAACGAGGCCTCATACAGCTGCGTCATTGAAAAAATAAAAAAGTTACAACTGTTTAAACGCAAGGAGGCAAAAACTAAAAAAACGTTCTGGTCATTAACTACTTTTCAGGCGTTCGGCTTAAGGGGTTAAAAAAGAAAAAAAAATTCAATTTTTTTTTGTTTTACATTTTTTTTACACCATTCACAGTGTGAACACTTAATAACTTGTTAGATTAATTCTACAGGTTATTTTGGTTTATTTTTATTTTATTATTTATTTTTTTATTCTTTTATTTTACTTTTTAAGTGTTTTTTACTTTTTTTTTTTTTTTTTTAAATCCCATGAAGGAAGAACTGTTTTGCAATTTTTTTCCACTTAGTAATGTATTAGCATATTCATATATGCTAATACATTATAATCTGTGTCAGTCTTACACAGGCAGCAATCAGGGCAGCACACATGCTGTCCTGGTCACTGGCTTGTTACACAGACAGTCCTAGGGCTACTCTAGGTCCCCAGGGCTGACTGTGCAGCCGTTCTCCGGGCTCTGTCGGGTCACCGGGTGTTCCGATCACCCGACAGTGCAGGGAAACCCTTTGATTGCGCTCCGGTCACTGACTGCGGCAATCAAAGGGTTAAAGCACTGGGGAGCGGAGGTTCCCCTGCTCCCTGGCGCTTGCAGGACATGCTCTGGCATCAGGGCTGCGAAGTACGTAAGATGGCGGGCGGTTGTTAAGGAGTTAAATACAATGTAGGTCTCCCGACAATTAGGAGAGTTTGTCAAAATATGCCGAGGGACAGATGATCCAAGGGTAGACCCCCATAAGGGCCTGGTCTGGAGGAGGGCCAGGTTTTGTGGTCCTCATCATGAAGGTCAGCCCAAGGACAAGTATCTGGTCTATATAGGACTATTATATTTACCCAACATCAGGATTAGGCACAGATGTGAACAGGCTCCAAATCATTCACAATGTCTAAGCTGGACTCTCCGAGTGTTTGGTGGGTTCTTTAGATTAGTTAAAGCACTTAAAGGGAACGTGTCGCACTGAAAATGCGATCAGAGCATGTTATAGAGCAAGAGGAACTGAGCAGATTTAAATATTGATATGTGGGGAAAGATTTAGTAGAACATGTAGTTTATTCAGTTAGCTTACTAAGGAGTCCAGTGGGCGGTCTTACAGAGATAGCTGTCAATCTCTGATATGACCAACCCTACTGGACTCCTTATCCCAGAATAAGTAGTAAAATAAATGAATGATATATTGTTATGTGGGGAAAGATTTAGTAGAGCTTGGAGTTTATTCATTTAACTTACTGCTTATTCTGGGTTAAGGAGTCCAGTGGGCGATCTTACAGAGATAGCTGTCAATCTCTGATATGACCAACCCCACTGGACTCCTTAACCCAGAATAAGCAGTAAGTCAAATGAAGGATGTATTGATATATGGGAAAAGATTTAGCAGAGCTTGTAGTTAATTCATTTAATGTATTGCTTTTTCCAGGTTAAGGAGTCCAGTGGGTGGTGTTACAGAGATAGCTATCAATCACTGATTAGACCACCCACAGTGGATTCCTTAACTCAGAATAATCAGTAAGTTAAATGAATGATATATTGTTATGTGGGGAAAGATTTAGTAGAGCTTGGAGTTTATTCATTTAACTTACTGCTTATTCTGAGTTAAGGAGTCCAGTGGGTGGTGTTACAGAGATAACTATCAATCTCTGATAAGACCACCCCCACTGGACTCCTTAACTCAGAATAAGTAGTAAATGAAATGAATGATATATTATTATGTGGGAAAAGATTTAGTAGAGCTTGGAGTTTATTCTTTCAACTTAGTGTTTTTTCCAGGTTAAGGAGTCCAGTGGGCGGTTTTACAAAGAAACCTATCAATCTCTGATAAGACCATCGCCACTGGACTCCTTAACCCAGAATAAGCAGTAAGTTAGATGAATGATATATTGTTATGGGGGGAGACATTTAGTAGAGCTTGGAGTTTATTCTTTCAACTTACTGCTTTTTCCATTTTAAGGAGTCCAGTGGGCGGTCTTACAGAGATAGCTATCAATCAATGATTAGACCACTCCCCACGGGACTCCTTAACCCAGAATAAGCAGTAACTTAAATGAATGATATTTTGCTATGGGAGAAAAGAGTTCGTAGAGCTTGGAGTTTATTTATTATTTATTTATTTATTTATTATTATTTATTATTATGCTTTTTCTGGGTTAAGGAGTCCTGTGGGGGGTGGTCTAATCAGTGATTGATAGCTTTCTCTGTAAGACCGCCCACTGGACTCCTGAACCCAGAATAACCCTAAAAAAGTAATAAGTTAAATGAATGATATATTTTTAAGGATTCCAATGGGGGAATGATTAAATAAAGCTTGGAGTTTATTCATTTAAGTTACTGCTTTTTCAGGGTTAAGGAGTCCAGTGGGCGGTCTTACAGAAAGTGATAGCTAATAAGACCACTCATTGCAATGATCTTGACGCCGATGGAAGAGTTTCTCTGCTGGTCTCCCTGTAGAGCAGCTCCAGCCCTGTTATGCCCTAAAGTCCACCATGCCTATGGGTCCAACAAACCCACGGGCCAACAGAGGCTTTCCCCTGCTTCCTTATTGACCAGTCCATGGATGTAGGTGCATCCTATCAATGTGTATAGTGTGAAAACCCCTTTAATGGACCATAATTATCCTGCCAGGACACTCCTATTAGCACAGCGTTGTTATAGAGAGTACACCGTGCCTCGAAAGAACACAGGCCATTCATCAAGGACGCGTATCCCCGAAGTATTACAGGTTTAATTGGTAATTTAAGAAAATTATTCCGCGAGAGAAATGAATTAACCACTAAAGCCGATGATACGACTTCCCACAAGCTCCTCATTATCATTGACAGTCTGCTCTATAAAAAGCAGCCGAATCCATTCATTGTGAGCATCAGAAGTGACTCACCTGCCGGAAGATGCGCATTTGGTCGCAGTTTAATGTTTGTTTATGTTGGAGTTAATGTTTCGCTCAGCCGAGTTATGTTCCAATAAACTCATTAGGGGAAAAAAAGACAAAAATACTAATAAAAAAACAATATGTAAATGTGCTGGGCAAAGGTCAGACGTGCAGCGATGTAGAACTAATGCTACGAACGAATGGAAAATGAAAAGGGGAGAACTTATTGCGGCCTCTAAAATCCCAATGCCTTATTAATTCTAACACTTGAAGGGATTCAACAGAGTTGTCTTATATGGATAAGCTTCCCCAGGAACATACTGCCCCAGATGGTCAGAGCTATGTCCCAGAAGCTTCAGGGGGGAAGGCTGCTCTCTATTTATTCTAAACGTATTGGCCTTCCAAAACACATTTCACAACAGACCACACCTTACCCTCCCAACATATCACAACAGAACACCTCTAACCCCTCCCAAACCATATCACAACAGACACACCTCTAACCCATCCCGAACACTATCACATCAGACCACACCTCTAACCCTCCCAAACAATATCACAACAGACCCCCTTTACCCCTCCCAAACACATATCACAACGGCCAACTCTATCCTCCCAAACACATTCACAACAGGCACACCTCTACCCCTCCCAAACACATATCACACAGGCCACACTCTAACCCCTCCAATCACACATCACAACAGACCACACCTCTAACCCATCCCAAACACATGACATCACACCAAGCCCCTTCAACTGGAATAGAAAGCAGATGTTTGGCTCCTGCAGGGATTTGAACCTAGGACCCCTAGTTAGAGATTCTACCTTCCAACATAGCGGTTCTAGGAGGGGTTAGAGGTGTGGTCTGTTGTGATATATGTTTGGGGGTGGGTAGAGGTGTAGTCTGTAGATATATTTTTGGGAGGGGTTAGAGGTGTGGTTTATTGTGATATGTGTTTGGGAGGGGTTAGAGGTGTGGTCTGTTGTGATATGTGTTTGGGAGGGGTTAGAGGTGTGGTCTGTTGTGATATGTGTTTGGGAGGGGTTAGAGGTGTGGTCTGTTGTGATATGTGTTTGGGAGGGGTTAGAGGTGTGGTCTGTTGTGATATGTGTTTGGGAGGGGTTAGAGGTGTGGTCTATTGTGATATGTGTTTGGGAGGGGTTAGAGGTGTGGTCTGTTGTGATATGTGTTTGGGAGGGGTTAGAGGTGTGGTCTGTTGTGATATGTGTTTGGGAGGGGTTAGGGGTGTGGTTTATTGTGATATGTGTTTGGGAGGGGTTAGAGGTGTCGTCTCTTGTGATATGTGTTTGGGAAGGGTGAGAGGTGTGGTCTGTTGTGATATGTGTTTGGGAAGGGTGAGAGGTGTGGTCTGTTGTGATATGTGTTTGGGAGGGGTTAGAGGTGTGGTCTGTTGTGATATGTGTTTGGGAGGGGTTAGAGGTGTGGTCTGTTGTGATATGTGTTTGGGAGGGGTTAGAGGTGTGGTCTGTTGATATGTGTTTGGGGGGGGTAAGAGGTGTGGTCTGTTGTGATATTTGTTTGGGAGGGGTTAGAGGTGTGGTCTGTTGTGATATGTGTTTGGGAGGGGTTAGAGGTGTGGTCTGTTGTGATATAAGTTTTGGGTGGGTAGAGGTGTGGTCTGTAGTGATATGTGTTTGGGAGGGGTTAGAGGTGTGGTCTGTTGTGATGTGTTTGGGAGGGTTAAGAGGTGTGGTCGGTTGTGATATTTGTTTGTGAGGGGTTAGAGGTTGCTATTGTGATATGTGATTGGAGTGTTATAGTGGGTCTGTTTTGTTGTGTTTGGGAGGGTTAGAGGTGTGGTCTGTTGTGATATGTGTTTGGGAGGGGTTAGAGGTGTGGTCTGTTGTGATATGTGTTTGGGAGGGGTTAGAGGTGTGGTCTATTGTGATATGTGTTTGGGAGGGGTTAGAGGTGTGGTCTATTGTGATATGTGTTTGGGAGGGGTTAGAGGTGTGGTCTGTTGTGATATAAGTTTTGGGGTGGGTAGAGGTGTGGTCTGTAGAGATGTATGTTTGGGAGGGGTTAGAGGTGTGGTCTGTTGTGATATGTGTTTGGGAGGGGTTAGAGGTGTGGTCTGTTGTGATATATGTTTGGGAGGGGTTAGAGGTGTGGTCTGTTGTGATATATGTTTGGAAAAGGTGAGAGGTTTGGTTTGTTGTGATATGTGTTTAGGATGGTTAGAGGTGTGGTCTGTTGTGATATATGTTTGGGAAAGGTGAGAGGTTTGGTTTGTTGTGATATGTGTTTAGGATGGTTAGAGGTGTGGTCTGTTGTGATATGTGTTTGGGAGGGGTTAGAGGTAAGGTGTGTTGTGATATGTGTTTGGGAGGAGTTATATGTGTGGTCTATTGTGATATGTGTTTGGGAGGGGTTAGAGGTGTGGTCTATTGTGATATGTGTTTGGGAGGGGGAGAGGTGTGGTCTGTTGTGATATGTGTTTGGGAGAGGTTAGAGGTGTGGTCTGTTGTGATATGTGTTTGAGGGTGGTTAGAGGTGTGGTCTGGTGTGATGTCATGTGTTTGGGAGGGGTGAGAGGTGTGGTTTATTGTGATATGTGTTTGGGAGGGGTTAGAGGTGTGGTCTATTGTGATATGTGTTTGGGAGGGGTTAGAGGTGTGGTCTGTTGTGATATGTGTTTGGGAGGGGTTAGAGGTGTGGTCTGTTGTGATATGTGTTTGGGAGGAGTTATAGGTGTGGTCTGTTGTGATATATGTTTGGGAGGGGTTAGAGGTGTGGTCTTTTGTGACATGTGTTTGGGAGGGGTTAGAGGTATGGTCTGTTGTGATATGTGTTTTTGGAGGGGTTAAGGTGTATCTTTGTGACATGTGTTTGGGAGGGGTTAGAGGTGTGGTCTGTTGTGATATGTGTTTGGGAGGGGTTAGAGGTGTGGTCTGTTGTGATATGTGTTTGGGAGGGGTTAGAGGTGTGGTCTGTTGTGATATGTGTTTGGGAGGGGTTAGAGGTGTGGTCTGTTGTGATATGTGTTTGGGGGTGGTCAGAGGTGTGGTCTGTTGTGATATATGTTTGGGAGGGGGAGAGGTTTGGTCTGTTGTGATATATGTTTGGGAGGGGTTAGAGGTGTGGTCTGTTGTGATATGTGTTTGGGGGTGGTCAGAGGTGTGGTCTGTTGTGATATATGTTTGGGAGGGGGGATAGGTTTGGTCTGTTGTGATATATGTTTGGGAGGGGTTAGAGGTGTGGTCTGTTGTGATATGTGTTTTGGAGTGGTTATAGGTGTGGTCTGTTGTGATATGTGTTTGGGAGGGGTTAGAGGTGTGGTCTGTTGTGATATGTGTTTGGGAGGAGTTATAGGTGTGGTCTGTTGTGATATGTGTTTTGGAGTGGTTATAGGTGTGGTCTGTTGTGATATGTGTTTGGGGGTGTTCAGAGGTGTGGTCTGTTGTGATATATGTTTGGGAGGGGGAGAGGTGTGGTCTGTTGTGATATGTGTTTGGGAGGGGTTAGAGGTGTGGTCTGTTGTGATATGTGTTTGGGAGGGGTTAGAGGTGTGGTCTGTTGTGATATGTGTTTGGGAGGGGTTAGAGGTGTGGTCTGTTGTGATATGTGTTTGGGAGGGGTTAGAGGTGTGGTCTGTTGTGATATGTGTTTGGGAGGGGTTAGAGGTGTGGTCTGTTGTGACATGTGTTTGGGGGTGGTCAGAGGTGTGGTCTGTTGTGATATATGTTTGGGAGGGGGGAGAGGTTTGGTCTGTTGTGATATATGTTTGGGAGGGGTTAGAGGTGTGGTCTGTTGTGATATGTGTTTGGGAGGGGTTAGAGGTGTGGTCTGTTGTGATATGTGTTTGGGAGGGGTTAGAGGTGTGGTCTTTTGTGATATGTGTAGAACTTAGCTGAAGTTACATTTTTTTGCTGCAAACGGCCTGGCTACACATGGAAATGACCACTTCTATGTTGTTTGTCCAACAGTACTGGAATGACTTCTATTTGACCTGGGACCAAGCAGAATATCCCGGAGTACAAACTCTTCGCTTTCCTGCTGATCAGATTTGGGTCCCTGATATTCTTTTATACAACAGGTAAAGTATCTTCTGGCTTGGTAGTTATCAGACACCATAATATAGATCCATGTTAAAGGGGTTGTGAAGCCATAAGAGTTTAAAAGCAGTTATCTTAACTTTATAAACCCCCCCGTTGCTCCTGTCTGAGATTTCTCAAGTCCCCACTAGTTCCAACTTCTGGATCCCTTTCAACATAAGACATATTCCTCTTGACATGGGACATGTGACTATTATAGCCAACCTTCTTCTTAGTTCTTCTCGACACTGAACATATGCCCACTGTAGCCAATGTTCTTCCTGATCCCTCTTGACGTGAGACATATGACCCCTGTAGCCAATATTCCTCATATTCTCTCTTGACATGGGACATCTGTCCACTGTCACCAATCTTCCTAATTATCCCTCTTGACATGTGACATATGACCACTGTAGCCAATGTTCCTCATGATCCCTCTTGGCATGGAACATGTAACTACTGTTGCCAATTTTCCTCATGGTCCCTCTTGATATGGGACATGTGACTACTATATCCAACCTTCTTCTTAGTTCCTCTCAACATATGACATGTGACTACTAGAACCAATGTTCTTCATGGTCCCCCTTGACATAGGACATATAACCAAGATAGTCAATGTTGTTCATGATTCCCCTTGACATTGGACATGTGACTACTATAGCCATTTTTCTTCTTAGTTCCTCATGGGCCATGAAGAAAATTGACTACAGTAGTGATATGTCCCATGCCAAGAGGAACCATAAAGAACATTTGCTATAGTAGTCCCATATCAAGAGCAACCATGAAGAAAGTTGTCTACAGTGATTAGATGTCAAGAGGAACCATATAGAAAATTGGTTACTGTAGTCATTTGTCCAATGTTAAGAGGAACCATGAAGAATTTTGGCTACAGTGGTCATATGTTCCAAGTCAAGAGGGACATGAAGAACATTGGCTACAGTGGTCATACGTCCCAAGTCAAGAGGGACATGAAGAAAATTGGCTACAGTGGTTATATGTCCCAAGTCAAGAGGAACCATGAAGAACATTGGCTACAGTGGTCATATGTCCCCAGTCAAAAGGGACATGAAGAAAATTGGCTACAGTGGTCATATGTCCAAAGTCAAGAGGGACATGAAGAACATTGGCTACAGTGGTCATATGTCCCAAGTCAAGAGGGACATGAAGAACATTGGCTACAGTGGTCATATGTCCCAAGTCAAGAGGAACCATGAAGAACATTGGCTACAGTGGTCATATGTCCCCAGTCAAAAGTGACATGAAGAAAATTGGCTACAGTGGTCATATGTCCAAAGTCAAGAGAAACCATAAAGAACATTGGCTACAATGGTCATATGTCCTGTTTCGAGAGGGAACAGGAAGTAGAAAATTATGGGGATCTAGGAAGTGTTAGAGAGGAGCAACATGGAATCCTTGATGATTGTATTACTTGGTTTATTACTTTATCACAGTCTGAGCAGTTTTTCTTTGAACATCCTAAAATCCCTTTATAATTGTATTTTTCATCAGTATTTGTCAGATCAGAGATGGTACAAAAATCTGGAAGAGGTGCAGATCTTTTTGGTTATAGGGTTTCTCTGCGTAGGTTTTAACCCTAGTTTTGGCTTGCAACTACTAACGCTACATACTGACCAGAATGTGGGCGAGTGAAAGCGACTGAAGAAGCTTATTACTGGCTGCCATGAAAAACTACATTATCCCTTATGGTTTTGCCTTATGGATTTATGTTTTTTAATTTTTCTTTTTATTAGTTTTTCTTTGTTTTAGTTTTTATTAGCTTTACTCGAATCAGTCCTTGTTCGGTTCGACACTAATATTTGGATTTTGGATGCTTTTGCTTTTTTATTTTTATGCTTAAATATGATATTACGGTCCCGGTAGATTTTGATTTGTTTTTCACTTTATTTTACTTTTACTTTCTCATAATACTACGAATAGCTTTTTTTGTTTTTCTTTACTTAAATATGATATGACAGTCCTGAAATAATTGTTTTTTGTTTTTTTACTTAAA
Organism: Phyllomedusa bahiana; assembly: GCA_025379985.1. NCBI lineage: Eukaryota > Metazoa > Chordata > Amphibia > Anura > Hylidae > Phyllomedusa > Phyllomedusa bahiana. The sequence goes on along the minus strand of JAODAL010024572.1, from coordinate 20,246 downwards.
TTTTTTTTTACTTTACTGTACTACAGTTCTAGAAGTTTTTTTTTTTTTACTTAAATTATACTAACTTTCTGAAACAGTTTTTCAGATTTATTTTTTACTTTATTATCTACAGTTCTGGAAGATAGTTTTAGCTTTTTGTTTTTTTGTACTTTAATACAGTTCTGGAATTTTTTTAATTTTAATATTATACTAAAGTTCTGAAAGATTTTTCAGTTTATTTTTTACTTTAATATTATACTAAAGTTCTGAAAGATATTTTATTTTTTTTACTTTAATATTAAACTTGAGTTCTGAAGGATTTTTTAGTTTATTTTTTTATTTTAATATTGTACTAAAGTTCTGAAAGATTTTTTTTACTTTAATATTATACTAAAGTTCTGAAAGATATTTTATTTTTTTTACTTTAATATTATACTAAAGTTCTGAAACATTTTTTAGTTTATTTTTTTACTTTAATATGCTAAAGTTCTGAAGGATTTTTTAGTTTATGATTTTTTTACTTTAATATTATACTCAAGTTCTGGAAGTTTTTTTTACCTAAATTATACTAATGTTCTGAAGGAGTTTTTCAGATTTTTTAAATTTATTATTATCTACAGTTCTGAAAGATGTTTTTAGCTTTTTGTTTTGTTATTTTTTTTGTTACTTTAATATGATGCTACAGTTCCGGAATATTTTTTTTTTTAAGTTAATATTATACTAAAGTTCCAAAATATTTTTTAGTTTGTGTTTTTTTACTTTAATATTATACTAAAGTTCTGAAAGATTTTTGGTTTATTTTTTTTACTTTCATATTCTGTTCCGATCTGGAAGATGTTTTTGTTGCTGTTTTTCTCTACTTTAATACGATGCTACAGTTCTTCTAAATGTTGTGTCTCTTTGACCAAGAACACTTTGCTTTGTCGATTTATGTTTGCTTTAGTTTTTTTAATGCTTTTTTTTTGTGCACTTACAATCTTTTGTGTGATTTACACCCACAGAGCTTTTCTCTCTGTGTTAGTATTACTTTATTTCTAGGAGCCAGCTGAATTGATAGAATTGACCAAGATACATTGACATTCCTTACACAGGCTGTGAAGAAGAATAGTGGTAAATAATCTGGTTCAAAATCTCAACACAAAGGGCTTTTTCCATTACAACATGAGGTTTCTAATCATATTCTACCTCCAGGGGTAAAACACATCAATAAAATATGTCAGCTCTGAAAATAAGATCCCTGTGCTCACATCTAGAAGAAAGTGACTGCACCTTTCCATAAACCCCTCTGCAACATAGTCTCTCATATCTTTGTTATGAACATTTGTCATATAGATAGTAAAGGTTGGAAAAAGTGTTGCTGATGTCACCACACAATATATAGGAAAACCTAGGCTTAAGGTTAGGTTTAGTCCACCGCTGACCACAGGCTTTGACTTAGTCCAACCCTGGCCCAAGGCTTTGGCTTAGTCCAACACTGACCTCAGACTTTGGGTAAGTACTACACTGACCAAGGATTTTGGTGAGCACTACACTGACCCAAGTTTTGGCTTAGTCCAGCCGTTACCACAGGATTTGGCTTAGTCCAACCCTGACCCTAGGCTATGGCTTAGTCCAACACTGACCCGAGGCTTTGGCTTAGTCCAACACTGACCCGAGGCTTTGACTTAGTCCAACACCAACCCAAGGCTTTGGCTTAGTCCAATGCTGACCCCCGGCTTTAGCTTAGTCCAACACTGACACAAGGCTTTGGCTTACTCCAACGCTGACACAAGGCTTTGGCTTACTCCAACGCTGACACAAGGCTTTGGCTTACTCCAACGCTGACACAAGGCTTTGGTTTACTCCAACGCTGACCCCATGCTTTGGCTTAGTCCAACGTTGACCCCAGGCTTTGACTTAGTCCAACGTTGACCCCAGGTTTTGGCTTAGTCCAACGCTGACCCCAGGCTTTGACTTAGTCCAATGCTGACCCCAGGCTTTGACTTAGTCCAATGCTGACCCCAGGCTTTGACTTAGTCCAATGATGACCCACAGCTTGGTCCAACACTCACTCCAGCTTTTTAGTGAGTATTACACAGACCCAGGTTTTTGGTGAGCACTACATTGACCCAAGCTTTGGCTTAGTCCAACCATTACCCCAGGCTTTGATTTAGTCCAAACCAGACCACTGGATTTTGGCAAGTCCAACCCTGACACCAGCCTTTGGCTTAGTCTAATGCTGACACCAGGCTTTGGCGTAGTCCAACACTGACACCAGGCTTTGGCTTAGTCCAACGCTGACCCCAGGCTTTGGCTTAGTCCAACCATGACCTCTGACTTAAGGTGATTCCAAGCCTAAACCCAGGCTTTTAGTGATACCAACCCTGACCCCTAGGCTTTGGCTTAGTCCAACACTGACCCCAGGCTTATGGTGACCAACCTTGATCCCATGCTTTGGTCTAGTCTAACCCTTACCTCAGGCTTAAGGTTAGTCCAACTCTCTCCCCAGGCTTAGTGTTAGGTTAGTCCAGGCCTGACCTTGGGTTTAGAGTTAATCTCATCCAATTCTGACCCCAGGCTTAGTCCAATCTTGACCCCAGGCTTCGGGTTAGTCCAACCCTGACCCGAGGCTTAGGGTTAGTTAAATACTGACCCAAGGCTTAGGGTTAGTTAAATCCTGACCCCAGGCTTAGGGTTAGTTAAATCCTGACCCCAGGCTTAGGGTTAGTCCAACTCTTACCCCATGCTTAAATTTAATCCAACCCAAACCCTTAAGTCAGGGTTAGTCCAACCCTTATCCTATCCCAAGTGTCCTCCAGATGTTCCCTAGGGTTATAGTTGGAGATGGAGATAGGTTAAATTTTTTGCTGACTTACATCAAAATTTAATTCTGGCCGACTCAAATCGAAATCACTGAAATTCAAGTCAAATTTTGTCCTGAATCTCTAAGAGCAATACTAGTAAGGGTGATCATTGTCTCTATCGATCTGCTGTCTGAAGGACTGTATGGGGTTCATGGCTGTTGTCTATCCCGTACAGGCTTTAGAAGTCTTCTTTTTCCTCTCTCCGACTCTAGACAATATTCCTAAACATTCAGACCTGCCCCTCGAATGCTCATGTCAATGACATTGCTAATTCTTGAGCTATTCATTCATGCTTGATAGATGCATTACACCGACGTGATGAATGTTTGCCATGCTTATCATCGGGGTTCGCCATGGTCGGCAGCGTGACTGGGACGGCTTTCACATCACATTAGACAATTTGTCCGGCCTGTTATCCACAGCACAAGGTTTGTGGCAATTGTAATTTGGATGCATATGAGACCCGGCACCGTCACAAATGATTCAATTCATTGCAGCGTTTCTGCTGGAAATGAAGGTCATTGTGATATTGAAGACTTGATTTCAAATATTTGAATAGGAAAATTTATTGGAAACTTGTGGATAATTACGAAGGACCATCTATGCACAATCAAATCATGGCCAGGTATCTGCATAGAGATCTCTGTACAGTGTATAGCAATGTGCAAGTCCACCTAATCAGCTGAGGCAGGAGGACACATACGCTCAGTCACTCTTACAGCCAGGTCTCTGTATAGTGATCTCTCTACAGTTAAGCATGTGCACGTCCCCTTAATAAGCTGAGGCGGGGAAGACACACATGCTCAGTTACTCTACAGGCAGGTCTCTGTATAGTGATCTCTGTCAGTGTTTTAGCATTTGCATGTCCACCTAATGAGCTGAGGCTGGGGGGGCACACATGCTCCAGTCATTTCCCCCTACAAGCCAGGTCTTTTGCTTTGTGGTCTCTGTACAGTGTATAGGGCAATGTGCACATCCTCCCTAATGACTGAGGCTGGAGGACACAACATGCTCAGTCATCCCCTTACAGCCGGGGTCTCTCATAGTGAATCTCTGTACAAAATTTGTATAGCAATGTGCACGTCCACCTAATGGGCTGAGGCTGGAGGACACACAAGCTCTCAGTCACTTTCAGGTCTCTGCATAGTGATCTCTGTACAGTTTATAGCAATGTGCAAATCCACCTAATGAGAGGAGGCTGGAGGACACACATTGTTTCATTCACTCTCCGATTTTGAGGACACACATGCTCAGTCACTCTCCCGACAAGAGGGCACACATGCTCAGTCACTCTCCCGACAGGAGGGCACACATGCTGCATAGTGATCTCTGTATAGTGTAGAGCAATGTGCACGTCCACCTAATGAGCTGAGGCTGGAGGACACACATGCTCAGTTACTCCCCCTACAGCCAGGTCTCTGTATAGTGATCTCTGTAAAGTGTATAGCAATGTGCATGTCCACCTAATGAGCTGAGGCGGGAGGACACCACATGCCCCAGTCCACTATCCTACATCCAGGTTTTCTTTTATAGGGGGCTCTGAAACATAATGTATAGCAATGTGCAAGTCCACCTAATGGGCTGACTTCTGGAAGACAAACATGCTCAGTCACTCTCCCGACAGGAGGGCACACATGCTCAGTCACTCTACAGCCAGGTCTCTGTATAGTGATCTCTGTACAGTGTATAGCAAAGTGCGCGTCCCCCTAATGAGCTGCGGATGGAGGACACACATGCTCAGTCACTCCCCCTACAGCCAGGTCTCTGTATAGTGATCTCTGTACAGTGTATAAGGGAATGTGCATGCCCAACCTAATTGAGCTGAGGGCTGGAGGACCACACAAACTTATCACTCAACCCTACAGCCTGGTCTCCCGCATAGTGATCTCTGTACAGTGTATAGGGGAATGTTGCACAAACCACCTAATGAGGGTGAGACTGGAGACACACATGCTCAGTCACTCTTCCTACTGCCAGGTCTCTGTATAGTGATCTCTGTACAGTGTAGAGCAAAGTGCGTGTCCCCCTAATGAGCTGAGGCTGGAGGACACATGAATAGTATGTTTTTGAAGAGTGGGAGAGAACTAAAGATCTTAGAGTAAACCCAAACAGAAGGGCTCTCCATTCTCCATTCTGTTCTATGAGAGTTCCCATTACTGGGTAGCGCTGTTTTCTCCATTCTTTTCTATGGGAGTTACCAGTACAGGGGAGCTTTGTGTTCTCCATTCTCCTTTATGGGAGTTCCCAGTACAGGGGAGCGGGGGGGTGTGTTTCTCCATACACCTCTATGGGATTCCCAGTACAAGGGGAGGGGCTGTGTCCTCCATTCTGTTCTATGGCAGTTCCCAGTTACAGGGGAGCGCTGTGTTCTCCATTCTCTTTTATGGGAAGGGTTTTCCCCGTTTCAGGGGAGAGCTGTGTTCTCCATTCTCCATTCTGTTCTATGAGAGTTCCCAATACAGGGAAGCGCTGTGTTCTCCATTCTGTCTATGGGAGTTACCAGTACAGGGAGCGCTGTGTTCTCCATTCTCCTCTATGGGAGTTCCCAGTACAGGGGAGCGCTGTGTTCTCCATTCTCCTCTATGGGAGTTCCCAGTACAGGGGAGCGCTGTGTCCTCCCATTTTTTTCTATGGCATTTCCCCCCAGTACGGGGGGAGCGCTGGTTTTTTTCCAAAATTTTTTCTTTTTTTAGGGGGAAGTTTCCCATTTTTAAAAGGGGGGGCGCTGGGGTTTCTCCTTTTCTCCACAAAGGGGAAGTTTCCCCAGAAAGGGGGGGAGCGCGGGTGTTCCCCCGTTTTTTCCCTAGGGAGGGGGTTCCCCCAAAAACCGGGGGGGAGCGCGGGGTTTTTTTCCCCCTTTTTCTTTTTTCAAAGGGGATTTCCCATTTTTTAAAGGGGGGAGCGCTGGGGTTCTCCTTTTTTTGTTTTTTAGGGGGATTTTTCCCCATTTACAAGGGACCCCCCACTGTTTTTTCTCCTTTTCTTTTAAAAAGGGAAAAGGTTCCCAGTACGGGGGAAGGGGGCTGTGTTTCCCCAATCCCCTCTTTGGGATTTTCCCATTTAACGGGGGGGACCCGGCTGTTTTTCCCCCAAATTTCCTTTTCCTCTAGGGGGTTTTTTCCCCGTACGGGGGAGGCGCGGGTTTTTCCCCCTTTCTCCTCTAGGGGGGATTTTCCCATTTTAAAGGGGAGCCTGTTTTCCCATTTTTTCCTCTAGGGGAAATTTTTCCCATTTCCGGGGGGAGCGCTTGTTGCTCCTTTTTTTTTTTAAAAAGGGGAGTTCCCAGTACAGGGGGGGGGGCTGGTTTTTTCCAAATTTTTTCCTCAAAAGGGTTTTTCCCCGGGTACGGGGGGAGCGCTGTTTTTTTCTCCTTTTCTCCTCTAGGGGGATTTCCCCAAATTTACGGGGGAGGGGGGCGTGTTTTTTTTCCATTTCTCCCTAGGGGGTTTCCCAGAACCCGGGGGACCCGCGGGTGTTCCCCCTTTTCCCCCTCTAGGGGAATTTCCCCCATTTTAACGGGGGAGGGGCGGTTTTTTTCCCTTCTTTTTTTCAAATGGGAGTTTTTCCAAATTACGGGGAAACCCTGTTTTTCCCCTCCTTTTCCCCTTTTCCCTAGGGGGAGCCCCCAAATTTAACTGGGGGGAAGTGTTTGTTTTCCCCCCCTTCCTTTTCTTTCTTTTTGGGGGGGTTTTCCCCAGTACGGGGAACGCTGTTTTTTTTCTCCACCCCCGGGGGTTTTTGGGATTCCCATTTTTTACAGGGGGGGCACTTTTTTTTCTCCTTTTCTGCTTTTAATGGGGGTTCCTATTTTTTTACGGGGGGGACGCGGGTTTTTCTCCATTCTTTTTCTAGGGGGATTTCCCCCCATTTTACGGGGGGGGACCCGCTTTTTTGGTTCCCCCCAAAATTCCCCCCCTCTATGGGGGATTTCCCCAAGAAAAACGGGGGGGTTTTTTTTGTTTGTTCCCTCCATTCGGGTTTTTTAGGGGTTTTTCCCATTTAAACGGGGGAGTGCTGTTTTTTCCCATTCTGTTTTAGGGGGGTTTTTTCCCCGAAACCGGGGGGGAAGGGGCTTTTGGTTTTTTTCAAATTTTTTGTTCTATGGGATTTCCTTACAGGGGAAAGCGCTGTGTTCTCCTTTTCCATTTTATAGGAGTTTAAAAATGGGAGTAATGCACGCTGACTGGCCTTTATCCTAGAAGGAGACTTCCAGGGCCCCCTTCTCGCAAATGGGTTTGCGGGTCCTAACTTGGACATTCGACATTCATGGTTGGGAAAAACCCCTTTAAAGGGGTTTTGCCACGATGTAGGGTTGACGTGGGACCCTCCAAAGGGGGTATTTAATCACTTTTTAAATTTGTGATTAAGAAAGTGAATCCCCTGAGAGCTGAAACCCTGACTTAGATCCCCTTAGTTTCCTGACGTTTACATTGAAAGGATCGGAGCTGAAGGAGCTTGTTTTTGTACTTTTTTTTTTCTGATAAAGGGGGGAAAATGAAGGGGGAGTTGAAAAGGGGGGCTGTGGAGAAAAAATCCTGTGTCTTTTTTTATAGAGAAATCACTGGTTGAAAATGTAATTTTTGGTAAACATTGCAGACGCTGTCTGCTTCCTGCTCTGTTCGGGCCCCCCATCCCTCTCCCCCCCCAGCCCTATGACACTGTGCTTTGTTTTATTTTCCCCTCCTGAGCAGAAAAGCGGGGTGGGGGGGACTCACTTCTTGGCAAATCCTCTTCAAATAGTCTTTGGCCTATGTAGCTGTATAGGTTGCAGCAATGGTCCGTGTGTCTCTGCCTCCAGAGGATTTGTTGCAGGTACTTTTAAAAACGGTTTCGCTCTTTTGCAGAAAATTGCAGTAAACCCCATTATTAAGTGAATTTAATATTCGGGGCTGCAAAAAATTCTGCCCCGGGGTATGGCCCCTTTTCAATAACGCCGGTCAATGCGCTTTTGCAGCGGTTCCTAAAATCAATTTCAATAGATTTACTAAGAAATGATGTACAGGATGTATAAAATTTTAACCCCTCTGTGCAATTGGACATATTGGCACTTAACCATTTACACTCCACGGCTCCTGAAGCTTCCATGTTAGTGCTCCTATTACATATTAGGCAGAGTGTAATAGGCAATGAATGGTAGGTTTGTCATTTAGGGCCACATGTATGAAAACTGTCTAGGTCTAAAACTCAGCGCCCCTTTCATTTCATCTGGTGCTCTGGAAAAATGAGAGGGGGCCGGGGGATTTTGATTGGTTGGGGTTAGGGCAAAAAAAAGTGAGTTTTAGACCTAGACGTTTTCAACATGTGGCCCCCCTAGAAATTTTAATAAAAAGTGATCAAAAAATGCCTGATCGAAAAAAAAAGTACCAATAAAAAAAAAAGACACCCCCACTTGGTCCAGGGGGAGGAAAAAAAAAAAAAGTTTTTCGTCACAGAAAATGTGCTGTGAGCAAATTAAAAAAAAAAAAAAATAGAAAAACAAACAAAAACTTTAAAACTTGGTACACCTAAATTCATCCCCGACCTTAAGGAATGCCGGTCACGCAATTCAAAATGAACTCTATAAAAATATAAATCCCCCAAAAAAAATTGGCCGTTGTTTCTTTTTTTTGTTCCCAAATTTTTTTTGGGGGGGAGTTTCCAGTAAAAAATTTGGGGGTTGGTCAATGGCACCAAAAAATCAACCCTGGTTTTTCTATGTAGAGGGAAAAAAAATAAAAAGCAAAAAACGTAAAAACTGCCTTTTGTTGCCCATGCAACCAATGGTTTAGCGGACCAATCAGAGCCCATAGCAAAAAAAATCAGAGCCTAGCACCAATAAGAAGCCCATAGGGAAAAACCAATCAGAGCCCATAGAAAAACTTACGGGTTTCATAAAAAAAACCAACCAGAGCTATGCCCAAAAAAACGAGCCCATAGAAACCAAAAGCCCATAGAAAAAACCAATCAGCGCTCATGAAACCCCAATCAGAGCTCTCAACCAAATCGGAGTCTAGCAACTAAAACGGCCCATAGAAAAACCCAGAGCCCATAGAAAACCCAATAGCGTCATAGGAAACTAAACGGGGAGCCATACAACCCAAATCAGAGCTCATAGAAATAAACAGACCCAAATAGCAACCAATCAAAAATCTAGCAACCAATCAGAGCCCAAGAAGCCCAATCGGGGCCCATACAACCCAATCAGGGGGCTATAGCAACTAAAAGAGCCCATAGCAACCAATCAGAGCTCATAGCAACCAATCAGAGCTCATAGCAACCAATCAGACCCTCCATTGCCTGATATGTCTTCATTGGCTACAGGATTAAGTATCACTGGAGCAGAAATTGTTTATGTTTTCTATAAGTTTCACCAGAAAGCCGAATATCACCAACTTTTTATATATATGCCGGGGAAGTAAGAGCCTAAAACTGTAGAACCGCCCAGAGCCTGAAAAGGAAATACGAGCCTGAAGCTGTAGAACCACCCAAAGCCCAAACAGGATATGGGAGCCTGAAGCTGTAGAAGCTGCCCACAGCCTGAAACAGGAAGTGGGAGCCTGAAGCTTTTGAACCCACCCACAGCCTGTACAGGGAAGTGGGACCCCTAAGCTGTAAACCCCGCCCAAAGCGGTTTACATAAAGGGAAACGTTTACATAAATGGGGAGTTGAGCAGGGTCCCCACGATGGGGTTTGGAGGTTTTTTTGCGGTATTTAGACCGCCTGAAAAAACGGCGAAAATGAGCACAATTGTGCTCTATGAAAAACCCATGCAGCAGTCCCCATTGAACGGGTTTTCCACCGGGCGATTTGGGCGCCCGCGTCGCTCAAAAAACATTGGGAAACCCACCATCTTCGTCGAAACCGGACAGAATCTGTGCTTCTCAATGGGAGGAGGGGGGTTTCTGTTCTCTGCTCACGTGGAGGAAAAGCCCGCCCCCCCGCGCTGTGGGGAAGGCGCAAAAAAGGTGAAAAATACCGGGCTGGCAAAAGCGGCCGGTATTTGTCTATGCGTGTGAAAACCCCGGCCCTTAAAAGTTTTAGAGTCCTCAGGGGCAGGCCTAAAATTTGCGTTTAAAAAAAAAATAAAATTTTTTAATATTTTGCCCCATATAAGTCAAAATAAGACCTCTATGGCCCAATTTTATGTACATTTTTTTTCTTATTTTCCCTGTAACTGAGGCTGATATATTTGCCCCAGTTACAGGAGAAATAAAAGAGGACGTTCACACCTCTGAAGTCACTGCAGAGCTGATCTGGTCCTGATAAGACCCAGCAGCTCCTGCAGTTACAGAGCCCCGGAGATCACAAGACCGCCGGTGCCGGGAGGTTTCCTGCTACTGTGTATATACACAACACTCATTAAGGACTGTATGTACGACAATGGGGAAGGCAGGGATAGTAATAATCTATCCCTGTAGAGGACTGTATATATGACGATGGGGAAGGCAGGGACAGTAATAATCTATCCCTGTAGAGGACTGTATATACGACGATGGTGAAGGCAGGGACAGTAATAATCTATCCCTGTAGAGGACTGTATATACGACAGTGGGGAAGGCAGGAACAGTAATAATTTATCCCTGTAGAGGACTGTATATACGACGATGGGGAAGGCAGGGACAGTAATAATCTATGCCTGTAGAGGACTGTATATACGACGATGGGGAAGGCAGGGACAGTAATAATCTATCCCTGTAGAGGACTATATATACGACAGTGGGGAAGGCAGGGACAGTAATAATCTATCCCTGTAAAGGACTGTATATAGGATGATGGAGAAGGCAGGGACAGTAATAATCTATCCCTGTAGAGGACTGTATATACGACGATGGGGAAATCAGGGACAGTAATAATCTATCCCTGTAGAGGACTGTATATACGACGATGGGGAAGGCAGGGACAGTAATAATCTATCCCTGTAGAGGACTGTATATACGATGATGGGGAAGGCAGGGACAGTAATAATATATTCCTGTAGAGGACTGTATATACGACAATGGGGAAGGCAGAGACAGTAATAATCTATCCCTGTAGAGGACTGTATATACGGACGATGGGGGAGGCGGGGACAGTAATAATTATCCCTGTAGGGGAAACTGTATATATGACGATGGTGAAGGCAGGGACAGTAATAATCTATCTATGTAGAGGACTGTCTATACGATTATCGGGAAGACAGGGACAGTAATAATCTATGCCTGCAGAGGACTGTATATACGACGATTGGGAAGGCAGGAACAGTAATAATCTACCCCTTTGTAGGGGGACTGTATATACAACGAGGGGGAAGGCAGGGACATTTAATAATCTATCCCTGTAGGGATTGTATATAACAATGTGGGGAAGGCAGGGACAGTATTAATCTATGCCTGCAGAGGATGTTATACACGACGATGGGGAAGGCAGGAACAGTAATAATCTATCCCTGAAGAGGACTGTATATAGACGATGGGGAAGGCGGGGAAACAGGTAAAAATCTATCCTGTAGGACCGGTTATTATGATGATTGGAAGTCAGGGGAACAGAATTAATCTATCCTGTAGGGGGGGACTGTATATATGACGAGGGGGAAAGGGCAGGGCCCAGTAATAATCTATCCCTGTAGAGGACTGTATATATGACGATGGGGAAGGCAGGGGCAGTAATAATCTATCCCTGTAGAGGACTGTATATACGACAATGGGGAAGGCAGGGACAGTAATAATCTATCCCTGTAGCAGACTGTATATACGACGATGCGGAAGGCAGGGACAGTAATAATCTATCCCTGTCTTCTCAGTGCAGAGCCCGGCTGTTCCTGACAGCCTGCTCTCCCCTCCCGCAGCTGCACAATTAGTTCCAGAACGTCCGCGCAGAGATAAACAACCACTGCCCGAATTTTAATGGTCTATGGGCGGTCGGCGAGTAGTTAATGGACAACCCCTTTAAATTCACACTTAACATACATTTGGTAAGACAGAATGACACATTGTATCCAGCAAGCACCTACGCTTCAACCAAGCACAAACATCTGGGCTGACCGTCCGGCAAAAAAAGGTCAGCCCGAAATATTGCGAGTATGGAATATAAATTATTCAAAAGAGAAAAGCGAAAATCGCAAAGCGGAAAATTGGAAATTTCCATCAGGTTCTTCAGTCATAAAGGAGACCTGAACATTTTTTATTTTTTTTTTAGGATACTTTATAATGCGAGCGGCAAAGTTATAACACTAAATCATCGATGTATTGGCTTTGTTGGCTATGACACATTTAAAGCTCTGACAATTCATTATGCCACATAGAAGTTATAAATTGTTTCCTACTCTTTTCTAGATTTAAGCAGTAAAAAATCTGTAAGTATTGGGAAAAGAACCAAAAACCTCAAGGTCATGTTACAGCCGGCCAAGCCAAAATGTGCAAAATTTTATATATTTTAAGTTTATAATGTAACAATTTATCCTGAGACAGAATTAAAAAATTACTTAAAGGGGTTGTCCACTTTATTAATATTAACATTAAAGAACCACCTTAATTATATTTTCCCTGTAGCTCATTCGAATTTTTTTCTAGGTGCACAGTACTGCCAGTAATTTTGCTTACCTGCAGCTGAACACAGGATACCTCACTGCTGCCACTGGCTCATGTGACCTGCAGCTGAATACAGGATTTCTCACTGCTGCCCCTGGCTCATGTGACCTGCAGTTGAATACAGGATTTCTCACTGCTGCGCATGGGGCATGTGACCTGCTGCTGAATACAGGATTTCTCACTGCTGCCACTGGGTCATGTGGCCTGCGGCTGAATACAGGGTTTTTCACTGCTGCCACTGGCTCATATGACCTGCAGCTGAATACAGGACTCCTCACTGCTGCCCCGGGGTTTCATGTACCTGCAGCTGAATACAGGATTTCTCACGCGCTTCCATGGCTCATGTGACCTGCAGCTGAATACAGATTTTCAACTGCTGACCACTGGCTCATATGACCTGCAGCTGAATACAGGATTTCTCTCTGTTGCCACTGGTCATGTGACCTGCAGCTGAATACAGGGATTTCTCACTGCTGCAACTGGTCATGGGGACCTGCAGCTGAATACAGGTTGTCACTGCTGCCACTGGCTCATGTGACCTGCAGCAGAATACAGGGTTTTTCACTGCTGCCCACTGGGCTCATGTAACCTGCAGCTGAATACAGGATTCTCACTGCTGCCCGGGGCAGTGACCTGCAGCTGAATACAGGGTTCTCACTGCTGCCACTGGGTCATGTGACCTACAGCTGAATACAGGGTTTCTCATTGCTGCCCTGGTCATGTGACCTGCAGCTGAATACAGGTTTCTCATGTTTGCCACTGGCTCATGTGACCTGCAGGCTGAATACACGCGTTTGTTTGCCCTGCTGCCACTGCTCATGTTTTCATGAAGACAAGATATTCTGTATAGACAAGTCTGGTCAAGTGACCTAGCTGCTCATAAGGGTTGTTTGCTCAGCTGGGTATATGTACTCCGCTGAAGTAAGGAAGTTTTCACTGTTTCTGCAGGTCTTGAAGCAATTTCTGAATACAGGATTTCTCATTCTGCCACTAGCTCCTGTGACCTGCAGCGAACAGATTATCTCACTGCGTGCCACCTGGCTTAAAATGACACAATTCTTGCAGGGAAATAAAAGGATTTCTCACGGGCCTTTCACTGCATGTACCTGCAGCTGGAATACAGGTTACCAATGCCCAAACTGCCCCCAAAATTGTGAACCCCTTAGTGAATAAGGAAAAAGATTTCTCATAAGAAAATGCCAAGGAATAATGTAAACCTGCAGCTGATAATATAAGATTTACTCACTGCTGACCTCTCATTTGCCTCAACTGAATACATATTTCTCACGCTCATCTCATGTGACCTGACTAAATGAATTCTATAAACACGCAGAATAGTTTATGTATGACCACCTGGGTAATCTCGTTATGTTTCTATGATTGGTCAAAGTCAGTAATAAATAAGAGATATATAGAAACAGAACTTTCCTGTTCAGCATTAGACCAATCAGAGCTGGCCATTTGCAACGGCCGTATCGGCAGATCCTTTATCAGGGCAACGTGAAAGAACTGATACTTGTGCCCCTGTAAACGTAATTTCTAATGGCGAGCTAACAGAATGTATAAGAAAATACTAGCTCTACATGACCTAAAGCAATTTCATGGCTGTTCATCACTGGATACTGTGTACAGCTGGTAGAGAAGTTACTGCTCTGCTGTCCTGAAGCAATTTCTAATAGCTGTTGTGTCAGCCAGATTCTGTATGCAGCTGCACGAGCAAGTTACTGACACACAGTTACTAAACAATTTACATGACAGTCAATTTTGCATGGTAGTCAATGGAGAGTGTTCTACAGGCACTTTTGATGCTTATTTAGGGATATACAGGGACGCAATATGCCCCAAAATAAGCCTCAAAAACCATGTGTGAACATACCCTTAGTGAGATAAAGGAAAAAGAAGTAGTCTCCATAAGAGAGAATGGCCAAAGAATAATAAGTAAACCACAGAGAGAGTAAAGTCATAAAATTATACAATATCTCTTGTATCTCTTTTCTAAAAAAAAATATATAATTCTATATATAAAAATATATAAAATAATTCTATCACAAGGAGTCTCACTAAGATATAATTTATGATATGATCCACCACTGTGTGTTATATTACAGTTATTGTGCTAGATTAAGAAATACAAGTAATACAATGAAAAATAAAGAAAATTGACTGAAACAAACTTGGTGTTCAAACATTATTCAACTTGTTCCCATTTGGCGTAGTCGGCAGGATGAGCCTTTATAGGGCAACCCGTGAACAAACTAGGAATGGACTTGCTGTCCCCATAAAGGTGTTGCTGGGGTTTGTTAATGATGTTATGGACTTGTTGAGAGAACTTGGCACAGAGATTGTCCAATAAAGAGGGGTCAGAACAAGTATCAGAGACCATGCTCACAACTCTTGGAATAACACAAGAATGTCTCTTGAGTGCTGGAGATGTAACCACCCAGGACATTTTGCCAAGAATTGTCCTGCTCCAAGTGGCCACAGAGAATGGGCAGCTATTACTGAAACAAGAAGAGACTGCTGCTGTTGACCAAGTGACAGACAACTCTATCAGAGACCTTTTAGTAGCCTTACAAAGAATTTATGGATGCTGCTCAATGCTATTACCAGATAGGCAAATGACTCAAATTCAAAATGTCATTCATGCTACGATCCAGCACACTGCAATTGTTATATTACAGTTGTTGTGCCTCACTAATAAATACAAGTAATACAATGAAAAATAAAGAAAATTGACTAACTAATTTGGTGATCAAACCTTATTCATCCTGTTCATATTTGGCGTAGTCGGCAGGATGAGACTTTATGGGGCAACCCTTGAAATAACTAGGAGTGGACTTGCTGTCCGCTTGACGGTGTTACTCGGGTTTGTTAAAGATATTATGTTTATGTTGTTGAGAGAACTTGGCACAGATATTGTCCAAAAAACAGGGGTCAGAACAAGTATCAACAACAAACTTAGTGTTGAAACATTATCCATCCTGTTCACATTTGGCGTAGTCGGCAGGATGAGCCTTTATGGGACAACCCTTGAACAAACTAGGAGTGGACTTGCTCTCCCCATGACAGTGTTCCTGGGGTTTGTAAAATATATTATGGACTTGTTGAAAGAACTTGGTACAGAGATTGTCCAACAAAGAGTTATCAGAACAAGTATCAGAGACCATGCTCACACTAAGAAATACAACGAAAAATAACAAAATTGACTGTAACGAATTTGTTGATCAAACAGCATCCATCCTTTTTACAGGCCCCCACCAACTAGTGACAGAAAACTGGAACAGCAACAAGTGCCAATGATTGAAAGTATAAATAATACCGCCATGTATCAGAGAACCCACATAGTGCTATATAGAAGAAAGCCATCAGCTTGTTATTCCCTACAAAAAGGTACAATGTTCTTGCACCTTAGTGGCCCCTTAGCCTCTGGGCCCTATAGTAGCAGCTATGGCTATCGTTATGCCCATGGTATAAATAATGCTGTCAATATTAGTAAACTCACATAGTAGTGTTAAACAGAAGAAAGCCATTAGCTTGTTATTCCCCAGAAAAATGTATAATGTGCCTGCACCTTAATGGATCCTATCCATCTCAGGGCCCCATAGTCATTGATATAGCTGCTACACATATACTTATGCCCATGATATAAATAATACCGCCACATATCACAGAACCCACATAGTAGTGCTAGACAGAAAACAACAATCAGCTTGTTATTCCCTAAGAAACTGTATAATGCTACTGCACCTCCATCTCAGGGCCTCCATCTCAGGGCCCCATAGTCATTGATATAGCTGCTGCACATATACTTATGCCCATGTTATAAATAATAGCGCCACATATCACAGAACCCACATAGTAGGGCTAGATAGAAAACAGCAATCAGTTTGTTATTCCCTAAGTATAATGCTACTGCACCTCCATCTTAGGGCCCCACAGTCATTGATGTAGCTGCTGCACATATACTTATGCCCAAGTTATAAATAATACCGCCACATATCACAGAATCCACATAGTAGTGCTAGATAGAAAACAGCAATCAGCTTGTTATTCCCTAAGAAAATGTATAATGTTCCTGCACCTCCATCTCAGGGCCCCCAAAGTCATTGATATAGCTGCCACACATATACTTATGCCCATGGTATAAATAATACAGCCACATATCACAGAACCCACATAGTAGTGCTAGATAGAAAACAGCAATCAGCTTGTTAATCCCTAAGAAACTGTATAATGCTACTGGACCTCCATCTCAGGGCCCCAAAGTCATTGATATAGCTGCTACACATATAGTTATGCCCATGATATAAATAATACTGCCATATTTCAAAGAACCCACATAGTAGTGCTAGATAGAAAATAGAAATCAGCTTGTTATTCCCTAAGAAAATGTAAAATGTTCCTGCACCTCCATCTCAGGGCACCAAAGTCATTGATATAGCTGTTACACATATACTTATGCCCATGGTATAAATAATACCGCCATGTTTCAAAGAAGCCACATAGTAGCGCTAGACAGCAGATAGCCATCATCTTATTTTCCACTAGTGTAAGGCGAATAACTCTGTTAACTATGAGATCAAGTTGCCACTATTGATCATCCAATCTCATTAAAGTCTATGGGGGAAAAATTCTGCCTGTGGATTTTGGCTTCCAGCAAGCATCTGCCAAATCTCTCTAAATTGAATAGAGATATCACTAGGTATCTAGGGAAACTACTGGGGCACCCTATTGTAGTCCAACAGTAGCCTCAGCCCTAACCCTAATTATAGGTGTTGGGGTAAGGGTCAGCGTTAGGGTCAGCTTTGGACTTATCCTGAGACATTCTTAAGGTTTAGGGTTCGAAGTAGGGTACTTTTTTTGCCAAAATTTTATTCTGACCATCCCAAGCTACGCCACTGAAATTTGGGTTGAATTTGACTTTGACCAGAATTTGAACTGCAACATCATTCTCTACCAGAGGGTATGTTGTCCTTGCACCTGAGAGGGCTCCTTTAGATCCTATTGCTGCTACAGCTATAATCTCGTCCATGGCTTTACAGATATGAAGTCAGGCTATATTCATATGTTTACATATATAGATGCTTTAGCGTGTCCTGTATATAAAATATACTTATCTATCTACACTTACAAATTGATATTTATCTATCTGTCTATTTATCTATCTCATATCTATCTATCTATCTATCTCTCTCATATCTATGTATCTATTTATCTATCTATCCATCTATCTCATATCTATATCTATCTATCTATCTATCTATCTCCTATCTATCTCATATCTATTTCATATCTATCTATCTCATATCTATCTATCTATCTATCTATCTCATATCTATCTATCTATCTCATATCTATTTCATATCTATCTATCTATCTCATATCTATCTATCTTTCTATCCCATATCTATCTATCCATCTATCTATCTATCTCATATCTATCTATCTATCTATCTATCTCTCTCATATCTATGTATCTATTTATCTATCTATCCATCTATCTCATATCTATCTATCTATCTCCTATCTATCTAATATCTATTTCATATCTATCTATCTATTTATCTAATCTATCTATCTATCTATTCTCCATATCTATCTATCCTTATCTATCCATATCTATCTATCCATCTATCTATCCCATATTATCTATCTCATATCTATCTCATACTATCTATCTCCTATCTATCTTACTATCTATCCATTATCTATTCCCATAGCTATCTATCATCTATCTCCTATCTATCTATCTCTTATCTATCTATCTACCTATCTATCTCATATCTATTTCATATCTATCTATCCATCTATCTATCTCATATCTATCTATCTATCTATCTATTTATCTATCTATCTCATATCTATCTATCTCATATCTATCTATCCCATATCTATCTATCTATATCTATCTATCTATCTATCTATCTATCTCCTATCTATCTCATATCTATTTCATATCTATCTATCTATCTATCTATCTATCTATCTATCTATCTATCTATCTATCTATCTATCTATCTATCTATCTATCTATCTATCTATCTATCCATCTATCTATCTATCCCATATCTATCTATCTATGACACGCTAAGGCATATGTATATATTTGAATATATATACACACACTTTGGACATAGAAGCCTCCTGGCTATTTGGAGATGAAGTTTTGCAAAGAGCTCTGATTGACAATATGTAACATGTACAAATGCTCAGAGGTTTCTGTAACGCTCTTTCATCATGGCGCAACTTATCCATCTCTGATCTACCTATGCTCCCCTGATGAACCTATAATAGGGGAAACGCGCTGGGAGATTTGTATCTATTTGTTTATGGTTGGACCATTTCCTTAGGCCCTCTTAGGGAATGCTAGGGTTATCTTAGGGACAGTAATAGTTTTCTGGGGCCGCCCTTGTCAGGGTGAACGCCCCATTAGGATTTCCCTAGTAGGGAAATCCTAATGGGGCTGAGAAAAGGGAAAGTATTGTATTGGGGCAATATTTTTTGTATTTATGATCATCAATACATTTATAGCTATCTCTGTGGAACCAGTGGAGGAGAAAAGTATCATGAGTAATATACCTTTCATACTGGTTTGTTATATATGCCCTAATAGATTAGTCTTGGAGATTATATATGTATTTGTTTATCGGTAAAAAGGGATTTTTGTTGTGGTATATTTTAATAGATATTTAATAAAGTTTAACGGTTTTAATTGTTTTTTTTTCTGATCCAGTGATAGCGTTTCTGTACGACACCAATATTTTTGGCATCATTTTTTCTTCTAACGCGTTTTCTCCTATTTGTCTTTTGTAGTGCAGACGAAAGAGTCGATGCAACGTTTCACACGAACGTCCTGGTGAATTCCTCGGGAGCTTGTCAATATATTCCTCCAGGTAAAATGCATTGTGTGGTAATCTGTATCATATACAACACTATCCTACTGTATATAGTCTCCGCCGTCATCCTATATTATCAGTGTGATATATCATGTTTAGCCTGGGGCATGTGGAGTAACATGGAGATACCAGAATGTATGTACTAAACTAGGGCTTGATCTATAGGGTGCTATGTATTATTTACTTAATTTATATACCATGTAGGATTGCGGTGCCTTAGGCTCGCCAGTGGAGCTGATTCCTGAGGCCCACCAGTGGAGATGATTCTTGGGTTCACCAGTGGAGATGATTCTTGGGGCCACCAGTGGAGATGATTCTTGGGGTCATCAGTGGAGATGATTCTTGGGGTCACCAGTGGAGTTGATTTTGGACCCACCAGGGGAGTTGATTCTTGGGGCAGAATCAGTGGAGATTTCTTGAGGTCCACCAGTAGTGCTAATTCTTGGGCCCCATCATTGGAGATGATTATGGGGCCCACTAGTGGAAAGGATTCTTGGTGCCACCAGTGGAGTTGTTTTCTGAGGCCCACCAGTGGACTAGATTTTGGGGCCAACCAGTGGATTTGATTCCTGGGGTCCACCAGGTGAGATAATTATGGGACTCACCAGTGGAGTTGATTCTTGGGCCCACCAGTGGAGTTGATTCTTGGGTCCCACCAGTGGAGTTGATTCTTGGGGCCCACCAATGGAGTTGATTCTTGGGGCCCACCAATGGAGATGATTCTTGGGGCCACTAGTGGAGTTGATTCTTGTGGCCACCAGTGGAGATGATTCTTGGGGCCACCAGTGGAGATGATTCTTGGGACCACCAGTGGAGTTGATTCTTGGGGCCCACCAGTGGAGATGACTCTTGGTGCCCACCAGTGGAGTTGATTCTTGGGGCCACCAGTGGAGTTGATGTTGGACCCACCAGGGAGTTGATTCTTGGGGACAGTGGGGATTTTTTGGGGCCACCAAGTGAAATTTTGGGATCTTGGGGTTTC